>JAFVLL020032100.1:0-23297 GCA_021397915.2 Tor tambroides | reverse complement strand
ACACACAGTGACGCACACTCTGACACATTCGGTCGCTTGTTCTCCACACTGCAGCGCTACTGATACCGTAGTAATGATGCTGCAGTGTAGGCGGCTGACTGCTGTACTGCTTTAGACTTAGTGCTGCACATTTACTGTTGCAGACTTTGAATAAATCTCAAGAAAATGTTGTTTCTCTCCACAAAACAAACAAAAAATAGAAATAAGGAATTATATTTTATATAAAGATGCTGAATGAGCTTAAGTGCCTTTTGACAGTTTTTTACAGTAGTTTTTTTTAAGAACTCCCATTTCCATTACTGCAAAGAATTTTAAGTTTAAGTTTGTGTATCTAATTTTAAATAGATTTTCCTTACTGTAGTGTAATACCATTTTTCTTCAGTAATTTTAAATTTTAAAGTTTAAATAAGATGTATTATTATTATTATTAATAATAATTCTTATCTGTCATGCAAATATGAATAGATTATTAAATATTATTATTATTGTTGTTATTATTATTATTATCATTAATGATTACAGTAATGAGATTTCTTCAGGGTAATATTATTTATCCATTTCCAGAAAAAGTACTTGTATAAAAAAAGTTTTAAAAAGTATAAAAAAGTTTTCTATAAAATCTAATGTTTTTATCAGCTCTAACAGCAAATGCTGTCGTGATGTATAACTATTTTGCAATTTAAATAATATTTAATATTATTAATAATTCTTAGCTGTCATGAAAAGAATGTCACAAAGCACTAAAAAAATGAAGTATTATTATTATAAATGGTTACAGTAATGAGATTTTTCGGGGTGATGTGATTTATTTTCCAGGGGAAAAAAACAATATTTTTTTTTATAATAATTAATGTTTTTAATCAGCATAAACAGCAAATACTACAATGATACATACTGTAAGTACTTTGCCATTTAAATAAGATGTTTTAATAATCATGATCATCATAAAACTATTATTATTATTATGAAAATTGTGTCACAATGCATGCACAAAAAAGATTTAGATTTGGCCTGAACCCTTGCAGAGTGTGTTTGTGTGGATGTAATGCTCTCTTAACACATTTATCCCATTATCTTGTTTCATTGAGCACTGCTCTGTCTGTATAAAAAGCACACAGTCTATCTGGACTCCATGTTTTCAGTAGTAATGAGTGTATTGACAGGTTGCTTTGTTTGTGTGTGCAGGCAATCGTTGCAGCGTTTGCAGTTTCAGGATATTCCTCCACCTATTATAGAGCGGGCAGTAAACCCTTTAACCCCCTTCTGGGGGAAACGTATGAATGTATCCGTGAAGACAAAGGATTCTGCTTCTTTTCTGAACAGGTACAAATTAATGTATCTCACACACACACACACACACACACACGCACACACTATAGCTGCAGTACCTGTTCCAGGTGAGTTCCTGTCCTTCACTGTAGCACTGCACCACTTCCACTATGTGTGTGTGTGTGTGTTTGTTTGCGGGAGGCAAGGCCATCAATAGTCCTCTGGCGAAGGTTCTTCCTGCGTGTCTTGAAAAGGGTCTTTGTCAGCTGTGAACTTTCCCACAGGCTGTGTGTGCCTGACATAATGCAGTGTGTTCATAGAGGGCCGTGATGAGAGAGAAACACTTACACAGGCTCAGTGTAGTGTAATTCATCTTGGTTACATTCACACACTCTGGAATAAACTGACCGACATGTATCTCTCTCCACTTGGAGTCTGTTGATCTGTGAGAATGAAACCGATTCCCAGCCCTTCATTTTACCATTCAAACTTTTGTTATTTTCAAACTGAATCAGCTGAACAATTACATTTTAATTTACTATTGGCCTTTACAAAGGAAAGCAACCATTCCAGAGGAACATTTTAGAGGCAATTTTTTATGACTCAAGGAGGGATCGTTCACCCGAAAATGAAAATTGTCTGTTAATTTACTCACCCTCAGGCTATCCAAGATGACTTTCTTTCTTGAGTAGAACAATAAAGAAGATTTTTAGCCGAAAATGTCACTGGCTACCGTTACTCGGAGTGGCAACACAAAATCAATATCCATGGCTTGTGATCAGTGTTGGGGAAAGTTACTTTTAAAATTAATGCATTACAATATTGCGTTACTCCCTAAAAAAGTAACTAATTACGTTAGTTACTTTTTATGGAAAGTAATGTGTTACGTTACTTTTGCGTTACTTTCACGTTACTTTTTAAATATGAGCAGGGATTGATTGTTTTTAATATAAGTTCTATTTATAGCAAATGTAAAAGCCCTTTCACACCAAAAAGTGTATTGAATAAACCTCAGGCTGAAGGAAAAGTAAATTCACGTCCATACAGTAGAACGCAGGAGAAGGTTCAACACTCTTCAGCAATAAAAAAAAAAAATGAAGCACAATTTTTAGTTTATCTAAAGTCATTTTTGCATATTAGTATGGTTGAACTGGATCATCAAAGGTCAGCAGCAAAGACATTGGTTAATAAAATAGGATTAGATACATTTGTGTTATTTAACATATTTAATTATTGCAGGTTTGCGTCATATTCTGAGTTTGTATTTCACTGTTTTAATTCATTTTGATGAATACTAAATGTTTTTTTGCAAGTGGGATGAATTAATGCACATTCACATTTAGAATAGAACTAAAGTAACATCATGTTCACACACAACGCCTCTGTACTTCCGATTTCTCCCAATATGGGGACAGGAGACTTGTCAGTCAGTAAATGGGAAAACAAAGTAACTGGCGTTACTTTTTTGAAAAAGTAACTCAGATATTTTCTTGTAAATTAAAAAGTAATGCATTACTTTACTAGTTACTTGAAAAAAGTAATCTGATTACATAACTCGCGTTACTTGTAATGCGTTACCCGCAACACTGCTTGTGATGATATGAGGTCTTATGATGCGAAACAGTCGGTGTGTGCAAGAAAATAATTTTATTTAAAACATTACTACTAGTGCTGTCAAACGATTAATCGCGATTAATCGCATTCAAAATAAAAGTATTTGTTTACATAATATATGTGTGTGCTCTGTATATTTATTATATATATATAAATACACACACATGCATGTATATATTTAAGAAAAATGTTATATTTGTTTAAAAGGTTGTTTAATTTATAAATATTTTCAAAATATATACTGTATTTGTGTGTATTTATGTATACGTAATAAATATACATAATGCACACACATACAGCACCCTCCACTAATATTGGCACCCTTGGTAAATATGAGCAAAGGTGGATGTGAAAATAAATCTTCATTGTTTATCCTTTTGATCTTTCATTCAAAAAATTCACAAAATTCTAACCTATCGTTGAAGTAAAACAATTGAAAGTGGGGGGGAAATCTCATTGTGAAATAAATGCTTTCTCTATGTTGGCCTCAATTATTGGCACCCAATTATTGCAACATCCTTTTCCCAAGACAGCAGCCCTGAGTTTTCTCCTATAATGCCTGAAGAGTTTTGTGAACACCTGATAAGAGATCAGAGACCATTTTCTTCATCCAGAATCTCTCCAGATCCTTCAGATTCACAGCTCCATGATGGTGCTTCTCCTCTTTAGTTCACCTCTCTCATTTTCTACAGGGTTCAGGACTGGGATGGCCATGGAAAAAGCTTCATTTTGTGCTCAGTGACCTATTTTTGTGTTGATTTTGATGTTTGTTTTGGATTATTGTCCTGATGGAAGATCCAACCACAGCCCATTATAAGATTTCTAACAGAGTCAGTCACTTATTGATTTTTTTATCTGTTGGTATTTGATAGAATCCATGATGCCATGTGTCTAAACAAGATGTCCAGGACCTCCAGCAGAAATATAGGCCCACAACATCAAAAATACAGCAGTATATTTCATTATACACATGGGGTACTTTTTATCCCTGTGTGGACCAAACCCATCTTGAGTGTTTGCTGCTAAAAAGCTCATTTTTTAGTTTCATCTGACCATAGAATCCAGTCCCATTTGAAGCTCCAGTCGTGTCTGATAACTGAATATGCTGGAGTTTGTTTTTGGGTGAGCGAGGAGAATTTTTCTTGAAACCCTCCCGAACAACATGTGCTGATGCAGGGGCTGTTTGAGTATTTTTTTTTTTAAGGTTTTCTGACCCCGAGACTCAAGTATTTTCTGCAGTTCTCCAGCTGTGGTCCTTGGAGAGTCTTTATCCACTCAAACTCTCCTCCTCAGCGTGCATTAGGACGATATAGACACACGTCCTCTTCTAGGCAGATTTGTAACATTTTATGTTGATTGGAAACTCTTAATTATTGCTCTGATGGTGGAAATGGGGATTTTCACTGCTCTAGCTCTTTTCTTAAAGCCACTTCAATAATTTGTGAAGCTCAGTTATCTTTTGCTGCACATCAGAAATATCTTCTTTGGTTTTTCTCATTGTGATGGATGATTAAGGGAATTTGGGCTTTGTTTTTCCTCCTATTTATATTTCTGTGAAACAGAAAGCCATGGTTGGATAATTTCATGTTCATAATCACCCTGGAGTGCTCAAAATCGTGAATATGAATGGGAATACTTCAGAGAATTTTACTCATAAGAATTCCCTAGGGGTGCCAATACCTGTGGCTAACATTCTGAGAAAAACATTTAGTTCATCATGAGATTTTCCCCCCATTTTCAATTGTTTTACTTCAATGATAGGTTAGAATTTTGTGAATTTTTTGAATGAAAGATCAAAAGGATAAACAATGCAGATTTATTTTCACAGCCACCTTTGCTCAGATTTACCAAGGGTGCCAATATTAGTGGAGGGCGCTGTATATTACATAAACAAAACCTTTTATTTTGGATGCGATTAATCATTTGACAGCAATACTTATTACCTGTAAACCATACCTTCAGCCCTCAAACAGTTGCAATTGAATCATTCTTTTGAACCGGTTCTTTTTGGAGTTGAACCAGTTCACCAAATTGGACTGAACCATCTGAAGCAGTTTCCTCAAACAGACACTGAATGGAGGAAACAGTTCCAACTTGAATGAAGGGGTAAAATGAAAGTTTTTCTGGTTTCTCATGTGAAAAGGTGAGTTGATTAAGTAGTTATATGCTGATTAAGTAATGGTTTATATGCTTTAGACATGTAAAACATCTATACTTCAAATCATTATTTGGTGCTTTAATAATATAATTCTGTATATGTATATCATTGTGTGATTACGTAAACAAACTGATGAATCAGTTATTTGAACCAGTTCATTTGAAGCAGTTCGCAGAAAAGAGTCAATTTTCCCGTTTGCCTGAGGCTCTAAATTGCAGGTAATAATGTTGTAAAGAATGTTCAGTTTCTTGCATAGACTGATTGTTTTGCATCATAAGACCACAGTATATCATCAGGAGCCATGAGTATTAATTTTGTGTTGCCTGATGTGCTCTGTTTGACTTTTTCTTTACTTTTTTACTGAAGAAAAAAGCCTGAGGTTGAGTAAATTAAGAGCAAATGTTCATTTTGGGGTGAACTATCCCTTTAATTGAGATTTTGATGAATAAATTGATGTTTCTTTTAAATACCAGCTGTTTCTTAAATGTTTCTCTTAAAACAGGGGTGTCAAATTCAGTTTCTGGAGGGCCTCTGTCCTGCAGAGTTTAGCTCCAACCCTAATTAAACACCTGAACCAGCTAATCAAGGTCTTAAGGCTCACTAGAAATTTCTATGCAGGTGTTTTGGAGCAGGTTGAAGCTAAACTCTGCAGAACAGTGGCCCCGGAGTTTGACACGTCTTAAAAAAAATAAAAAAAACAAATGAGAAATACTGAATTAAATGAATGTGAGAGCAGCTCAGATTATTAAGTCTTGGATAATTTGAAGGGAAATTTTTGACTTTTGGTGATTGGCAAATCTGAGCACAGTTTGAGACACCATTGGGATCTCATGAGGAGTTATTTATAAAGCACAAAGTATGCTTCAGTTTTGACACAGAAGCATAGCCTATGCATAGAGCCAAACGCACTTCATTAGATATCGTGTGCAAACACAGGTGCTCAAAACATGCGCCCTAGTAAGTTTCATCCTTTTTCCTGTCTCTGCACCATTTCCTCTAAATGTTATGAGTGATAAAAATGTATCTGCATTTGCTTAAACTACAGTTGTGAATATCTCTTAACCCCCATCATGTCTATTGTTGTTCAGTCTCCAGTAGTTTGTTGTTGTTCTTTCTTACCGGTTTCATTCTCAACTGTGAAATTACTAGTGTTATTACCTTGTGGAAAAACTAATTTAAGGCACATGTGTGAACTGAGTGTACGTTACTAGAAAAATCTGGCTGTGCTCAAAGTGCAAATCCAAAGTTCTGGCAGTCCGGTAGGTAGGGATGGGTATTGTTAAGGTTTTAACGGTATTACTAATCTTACCAATAAAATAAATATCATTTAATGAAGTTAATATAAAACATCAATTTGTAAATGCACCAATGTACAGGCATTTCTAGTGTTTTATATACATAAGGTAAGATACAGTAAGAAAATGAACAAAGAAACAAAGTAAAACAAACTGACAAATACAATAAAACAAAAGATACAAATGAAATAAATGGTGCTTTCATTTTTTTTTCATGGAGGTCTTCAAACATGCTTGTTCAGGTACGTAATATAGCCTACAAAAGAAATCTAATAAAATAACCAAATGTAAAGTAACACTGCATAGTTTTCACTGTATAATTTGATAGATTAATGCTTAATAAATCTAACGTTATTCAGATTAAGAGCTGTGAGTGATTTTCTCTTTGCATTTTGTTGTTTAATTAACATTGATGGCTGAATCGTCAGAAGTTGACTGCATATATATATATATTGACACACATCGGATTTTCTCCTAGCTGTTCATGTCCACTTAAGACATAAACTGTGTTTAAGTAAATACTCTCCAAGCCAGCCATTTTGACATATTTTTGTGTATTTAATCATTTTGACACACACTCAAAGGCCAAAGTGTAATTTGCTTATCCATTTTGGAGCACGCACACACAATTTAGCTTAGGGAACAGCGTCTCTTGCGTGGATTATTGTGCTTTCAACGTTTCATCAAACATGTCCCGCAATTTAGCAACAGTAAAGACTGCATTTTACAACAATCACCAATTGTGCTGATTCTGACGTTAAGTTTGGGTTTTAGGGAGGAACGAATGTGCACCGATGTGAAGGGAAAGAAGTTGCGCTAGACGAAACGTGGCTAGTTTTTAATAGTTTGACCTTATATCTTCTTTTTTTATGATCCTTGGAAGCCAGCATCGAAATCAACAATAAAATTGGCTTAATATCACAGCCACAGGCCTAAAGTGTAAGCAGACTGCAGAATGTGTAGTTCTGTCCTCTATCATCACAATTAAACTGGGCTTTCATGTTGTGCGCTCTGTAGCTCCTCTGCGTTAGAAACAGAAACTCGTGGTATTGATACGCACTTTCGTAATTTATGATATAACGCAGCATAGATTTTTTATTTTAAGACAATCGTATGCTGTCACGGGCCACATAAAATGATGTGGCGGGCCTTGAGATTGACATGTGTCATAGACAAATGTCCGAATATTATTGCATATAAAAACAACTGGCGACTCTGGCAAGATACAATTTGCAAGGTCATTTCCTTATAGCAATAATAAATGCATGTGTATTTTCTTAATTTCTCCAGTACCGACAGCAGAACTGTTAACGTTTATTGAGTTTATTGACACCCCGGTCTTTTATCTTTATCACATGGCGCAGCTGATTGGTTCTTTTTGTATCAGCAGCCAGTGAGCGCTGCTCAACATTTCAGAAATCCTCCTCCTTCCCCAGCTCCACCTGTATAGATCTGCTAGGGGGTGGTTCATGTATGCTATATGGGGGTTATTCATATATATGTGCAGCAGCAGTATTTCTTACATGCTTACAGCAACATGTTGTGGATGTGTTGGCAGTAACAATTCTCGATACTTGCTCTGCCGCAGCAGAAGCATAGCAGATCTATTCCGCCAAGACCAACCACATTAACATTGTCATGTATATTACCATGCCAAACCCTCCGATAGTTGTCATGACAGAAATCTAGTTAATATTAATTTATTAATTATTTGCTGTAGAAATGCTTCTTGCTGTGCTTTATTAATAAACTTGTGCGGGTGATTACATCTTTCTGTCTGTGTACAGGTGAGCCATCATCCACCCATCTCTGCTTGTCACTGTGAGTCACAGAACTTCACTTTCTGGCAAGGTAAGACTGATACCACTCCTATATTTAACTCTCATGGACTTTTTATTATCACACTCAAGTGTGTGTGTGTGTGTGTGTGTGTGTTTGTGTGTCAGACGTCAGATGGAAGAATAAGTTTTGGGGAAAGTCTATGGAGATTCTTCCCATCGGAACAGTGCATGTCATGCTACCCAGGTACAGTCCTGTCTGTTTCTCTGCACCATTTATTCACCCTGCATCTGTCCCTTCGTCTGCCTGACTCTCAGTGTCATATTTTTTTGCATTTGTTGGCAGCTATGGTGATCACTATGAGTGGAACAAGGTGACGACATGCATCCACAACATTCTGAGCGGGAGGCGATGGATCGAACATTACGGCGAGGTCACGATCAGAAACACCCGCAACACTACCTGCATCTGCAAACTCACCTTTGTTAAGGTACATGCTCATCTGCAACAGCATATATATCACAAATGGGTAAGTCCGTGGTTCTCAACCACTAGGGGGCCACTAGTCTTAAATTTTTTTAAATGTAGTTATATTAAAATAATTGTAATTAAAATGATTAAAAACCCCACAAAAAATAAAGATGTACATTATAACATTATACTGACATCATATTTTTGAGTTTATTTTTATGAAAAGACAAGTACAGGGCCAACATGATATAATTATTTATATTGTTTCATGAACATCGAGTCAAAGTTTTTGTTATTTCTTTTTTTGATTTTCATTAGTGCTGTCAAACAATTAATTGCGAATAATAAAAAGGGTTTTTTACGTAATATATGTGTGTGTATTGTGTGTATTTATTATGTATATATAAATACACACACAGCATATATTTTGAAAATATTTACATGTATTTACATGTATATATTTATTTTCATATAATTTATATCATATATAAATATATTTCATATATAAACGTTACATATTTCTCTTAAATATATATATATATATATATATATATATATATATATGCATGTGTGTGTATTTATATATGCATAATAAATATACACAGTACACACACATATATTATGTAAACAAAAACTTTTATTTTGGATGCAATTAATCGCAATTAATTGTTTGACAGCACTAATTTTCATTATTTTTTAATATGTTGGCCTGGGCAGTTTTTCTTTTTGTTTTATGTAGTAATATTATTCAGTTCAATTCAGTTCAGCTCATTAATCATCTGAATGCTGTTTAGTAGTTTTTCAGTTCATAGTTTTAGTAGTAACAGATTTGCTTATGCCCACAACGAATATGTGAATGGTCCACTAGCTGGGGATACTTTGTGTTACGTCATTGTCCCGTTTCATTACTTCAGACGCCTCGTCTATAGTGCTGTGCTGGTGCCGGCTCTGCAGAAGCTTAGATAGGAGGGCCTTTGAATCGATTGAGAACCAGTGGTTTAGATGTTGGTGTTTGTGCAAACTAACATACACTAGTCGAGTTTTCAGTTAAGTTCAACAGCCAAAAAGGATGAGCAGTCTTTATTTTACATTGTTTGTATGGTAAGATGTGTAATCTCACACTGTGGATGCTCAAATGAACAGAGCAATGTCTGAAAGTTTTGGGCTTTATGTGGTGAATAAATCTACAAATGACAAACTTATAGTTGTCTTTCCACACATCACATTTAAAGAACTCTACACTAAATGTACACTACCGTTCAAAAGTTTGGGGTTGGTAATATTTTTTTGAAACGTTTTTAAAAGAAGATTCTTACAGAATGTTCACAAATGATCAAAAATTCAGTGAAAACAGTAATATTGTGGAACATTAATACAATTTAAAAGAACTGTTTTTGATATGAATATATTTAAAATTGTAATTTATTCCTGTGATGGAATTACAAATCATTTAAAATGATTTAGGAATTATGAAATGTTTTTTATGATTATCAGTGTTCAAAACAGTTGTCATGTTTCATTTGTGGAAACCATGATACTTTTTTCCAGATTCTTTAGTGAATAAAAAGTTCAAAAGAACACATTTACTTAAAATGTCTTTACTCTCAATTTTGCATAGGTAAAATCATATCCGCTCTATATTTGCAACAGAAGCCCATGCGCACATTGTTTCATAATCGTATCATGAATCAGAATCTAAATGTGGGGTGTCTAGAGATTCCCAGCCCTAATTTGTGTGTGTGTGTGTGTGTGTGTGTGTGTGTGTGTGTGTGTGTGTAGGGAAACTACTGGAGCTCGAATGTGAATGAGGTGCAAGGATCAGTGATGGACCAGGAGGGAAAAGTCATTCACAGACTGTTTGGGAAATGGCATGAGGGTCTGTACTGTGGAGTCCCACCTTCAGCCAAATGCATCTGGAGACCAGGTATATACACTCACAGGGTCCAGAATGAACACCCGCAATGTGCCAATTGCAAGTAGAAAGTGGACTGGCACAATATATAAATGTATATAATATAAAAGGTAATAAAATGTACCTAAAGTAATACCCCCACTTTAAGGGGTCATGAGCTACCTCAGTTTTCTATTTTGTACTGTTCTCTGAGGTCCACTTATAATGTTATCAAGATTTTTACATCAAAAATCATAATTTAGAAGTAATAAGCTATTTTCTGTCCTGTTTTTAACCCACCTCATCAGAATGCTCTGTTTGAATAGGCGCGGCGGATTGTAGACTCGGAAGTAAACACTCACTGCTGTGATTGGCTAATAGTTGTGTATCTTTGACAGCCTACATCCTTCATAGAAGGACGCTGCTGTGATTTAGGTTTAAAACGCATGAATACTCAATACATATCAAACGATCTGTTTAACAGACAAAGCAATAGTGACCATGTAATAACAACAGTTGTGTGGGATTCAATATATTCAGCACAGCATCGTCTTTCAGTTTCACTCTTTCTGAAAATACTGTGTTGAATTGTGCCTTGTTTGTAAACGAATCTGCGGTAAAATGAAGTGAACGAAGGACCAAGTTCTTACTGACGCAGTCTGGATCTTCATTAAAAATAAAGTTCATCCACTCTTTCCTAACTTTGGGATAAGAAGGAAGGCAAAGCAAATACTATTTTTTTCCACAACTTGGCACTGCACAGCGTCTTGTTGTCTTCGCAGCATCTTTATCATTTGGTTTCTGCGTAGATCTGCACATTCGCCTCTCTCGTAAACACTACATGTGTGAATCGGTGGGCGGGGCTAAACAGGCAGTGATGTAGAAGCAGGCGCTGATCTTCCTCTGTGGAGGAGGTGTTTGGCCACCCTATTACGTCATAGAGTGGAACATTCCACAAGCTGTCATTTTAACAGACTGGCTTCAATATAAGCTTTTTTTCGACTAATGAGAAAGTCGTGAGTTCTGAAACTTACAGGATGTTTTTATAGTACAGTGACCTCTTATATGTCAAATGATCAAGGGAATTTTGGTTTCTCAGTTCATGACCCCTTTAGGTGAGGTGAGTGGGTCAAACCTAAGAGATCCTAAGCAGTCTACTAATAAAAAGATCAGTATCTTTTATGTGTTTTTGGACCTACATTTCATCACTTACCAAAAGATTTTTTTTTTTTTTAATTAATAGTTTTATTCAGAAAGGACATGTTAAGTTTATCAAAAGTGACTGTAAAGATTACACTATTACTATTTCTATTTTAAATGAATGCTGTTCTTTTGAACTTCATCATTCATCAAAGATGTACAAGTATTAAGCAGAACAACTGTTTTCAACATTGATAATATTGATAAATGTTTATTGAGAAGCAAATCAGCATATCAGAATGATTTCTGAAGGATCATGTGACAATGAAGACTGGAGTAATGATGGTGACAATACAGCCATTTTATATTCCAATATTATTTCACTTAATTACTATTTTACTGTAAAAAAAACAAACAAAAAAAAACTTAGTGACCCCAAACATTTGAACAGTAATGTATGATTTTTGTCTGGTGAAGAAGAAAAAGTAAGTGGCCGACTTGTGCCAACAAGCAACTACTCAAACACTGTGGTAGAACTGTAGAAAGTACATGGGTAAATTTAATAAAGCACACTTTAATGGCCAGTAGGAAATATCCATGATAATAAATGCTCTCAATATAGCAGTCGTTTGCAGTTATGACCCTACACAACCCAACAGAGGGCAGATCTAATGCTGTGTAGGCAGTCAGATGTTTGAGAGTGATGCTAATGCTAATTCTAATGTTCCACATACATTGATGATTCTCTTGTGCTTGTGTGTTCAGGGTCTATGCCTACAGATTATGAGCTGTACTACGGCTTCAGCAGGTTTGCTATAGAGCTCAATGAGCTCTGCCCTGAGCTGAAGGAGCTGCTGCCACCAACAGATGCTCGATTCAGGCCGGACCAGAGGTACATGCAGTTTCCTCAGCTCATATTACACTCTTACTGTAAAAACATACTGTAGTTTAGTGGCAGAGGAGAGTGATCCACAACCTCACAAGAAAAATCACTCTAGAAATGATTTCAACCTTGTTTTGAAGGTTTCCATAAAGTCTTATCTTTGAAAGGCTTTGACATGTGGCTTTTCATGTGTTTGTGTTGTAGGAAAACGTCAGCTTATAAAGACACTATTTACTAGTGAAACCGCAAAGTGAAAGTAACAGATGAAATAGATGAGAACAATGAAGACGTTCATGAAAAGGAATAATTCCAGTCAGTTCCTTTGTAACAAACTGACCAGAAAACCACTTGCTATTAAGACTATAAGACTATTTGATATTATTAGTGGCTGGAAGGTGGTATTCGGTAAAGGGACATTGTGATTTTAGCGTGTATTGTTTAGACGGACATTTCTATGCACCATTTTGTATCAATATTTTAGGCCTATTTTTCCAGAGGAGAATTTTAAATGTGTTAACTGTTAAAAGTTTAATATGTGAATTCAATTTTGCATACCAGAACAGGCAAAAATTGTTGTTTAAAGGTGCAGTATGTAATATTGACAGCTAGTGGTTGAAATGGGTGTTAAGATATTGGAGAGTCGTTTCTCCCGCCACAACCACCTCAGACTCAGCACTCATAGGGTTGCCAGATTGATGACACACAGCAAGAATGAACGCAGCTGACAATGGAAGGTGATGAGCCTTACACTGTAAGCTGATGAGTTGATTTATCCATGTTTTAATATCCTTCTGGTCATAGAGCTTTTTAGATTGATGCAGAGGTGTTTTATATGGGGTAGAATCTGTGATCTCTTACCCAGTTTGTTTGCTGGCTTCCATGGCTACAATACGCCGAGTTTTCCACAATCTGGCAACCAATGTAGGTGTTGAAATACTATTGGGTAAACTGGCAGGGGGCGGAGTCACACAGAGCAAAACAAAAACAGACACTCAGACATGGACCGCACATTTCAATGTAGAATAACTGGCTGCAGCTTTTTTTATCTCAAAGAAATAAGTATGTGAGCATGTTTTCTACATATCTGCAAACATATCATGGTATTTTTATTACATACCATAAAACTTTTTTATAGTTTTAGTTATAATTATTTAGTAATAATAACACTAAATGAGATGTTAAAGGTGCCATATGTAATTTTTTGACTGCTATAAATTACATGCAGCACCTTTAAAATTTCTTTTAGTGTTATTATTACTAAATTATTATAACTAAAACTATAAAAAAGTATTTTAATACTAAAAGTATAAATATTAAATGACTATAAATTTTAAATGAAAAACTTCAGCTTCCAAAACTTGAAAATTTGATAAAAATTAAAATGAGAAAATTGCCTTTGAGATGAAGTACTAAAATTACTAAAATTAAAACTAAAATAAAAATATAGGGGAAAAAACTAAGAAATAATGATATAAATAATAATGACTATTATTGAAAATTATAATTAAAAAAAAAAAATTAATTAAACTAAAATATTAATTAATACTATAATAGTATGTAAATAATCCTGGTTTTATGGATATTAAGTGATAATATTATGTTATAATTTCAACAAAATTAACTGGAATGTGTGTTAACGTTCTTTCAGTCATACAGTGTGTGATTAATTTTAAGTGGAGAGTAGCCATTTCAACACTAGTCAGGTAAAACTGTGCTGTGCATCTCTTAAGAATCAGAGCCTGTTTTTACTTGATATTTTGAGTAAAAATGCTTAAATGAACTAATGAAATGCTTATTCTCTCATGTCACTTTGTAATTAAACTCCATTTTAAATTGTATCAGATGTATGAGAGAGTTTCTTGCTTAGTTCAGCTCTTTCAGCACTCCTAGAAACTAGTGAAACAAAGTGTGCGCTGAGTAATCATCTGTGGTGAAGCTCTGGTTTAATGTGTCTCACAGGTATCTGGAAGAAGGAAATGTCCAGATGGCATCAGCTGAGAAACAAAGAATCGAAGAGCAGCAGAGAAACAGGAGGAAGTGGCTGGAGGAGAACAACATCAAATACCAGCCGCGATTCTTTAAGTGAGTGCACTTCATCTGCCTGCCTCTTCTTCTTCTGCTATTGAACTCCTGTCATGTAGACGGGACCTTCTCTCTGTATTGATCTCTTCCTGCTCTCGGGTTTTAATGAGGATTCACTCATTTCAGAGGCTTTGGGCAAAATTCATCATTTAAACAAACAAACAAAAAAACTCCTTTCAGTTTATAAGTTTGAAATTTGTATTAAATTAACCACATGTCTTCGAAGTGGAATTGCAATTCAGAGAAATTCAACAGTCACAATAATGTTAGCATTTAATTTTGACTAATTTTAGTGATTAATATGACAAATTTTACTTACAAATTTATTTTTAGTCCCTAATATGTAATCACCCAGCACCCTAGGTTCTATAGAATAAAATTACATCTATAATTATTTACAAATTGAAATTAAAAGATCATGACTTCACTTTCTGTTCAGTTTCTGCGAAAATATATTTTCTGCTAAATTGAAGAAATGTCTTCTGTTTATTCTCTTTCTGGCTCCATCAGTGTCTTTTTGACCAATTATAGTTACGCTTTATATTATATACTTATATTGACCTTATAAAGCTCAATAGTTATTTGCACAAAATACTGATAGCGTTATTTGCTAACTAACACTGTTGAGCATTGTTGGGCATTCTTTCAGTGACCCATAACATTCAACTGCAAATGTATTTTTGAGTCTAATAGGACTGAATGTCTGTTGTGCAAAGCCAGGATATACCTATTCAGATTATAAACAAGCAAATTGCAAACTTACTGTGACAGGGTTGAAATTATGTAATGCTTTCTTCAGTGAATGATGAGGAGAATTTTTGGAATTAGGGGCCTGAGGTGAGAAAAATGTTTTAAAGGGGTCATCGGATGCCCATTTTCCACAAGTTGATATGATTCTTTAGGGTCTTAATGAAAGTCTATAACATACTTTGGTTAAAATTTCTCAATGGTAGTGTAAAACAACACCCTTTTTACCCTGTCAAAAATAGCTCTGTAGACATCAACCTGTTCTGTTGCATGTCGCTTTAAATGCTAATGAGCTCTGCTCACCCCGCCCCTCTCTGACGAGAGACTGTTTACTTTACCTTGTTTACATTTCGCCACGAAACTTGCTAACTAGCATGTTATTAGGAAAGGCGATTGCAAAGATTCATAAAAAAACCCTTATACTCATTTCTGCTGTAAGTGAAGCTGGATCACGAATGATTCACATAAACATAGACGCATTTAACTTAGGTAGATCGGAGGGTGCATTCCCTTCACAAACAAAAGTAATCCACTGCATCTTCAGTGGCTCAGATGTCAGGAGTAAATGACGACTGCTATGTTCATTATTACATCCAACAACAAAATATCTCAGTCGCTATGGAGCCATTCTTGTCTACGTCCCTGCTCCAGCATCGAAACAATGACGGACTGATCACAGCTCACTCAGGGCGGGTCTAAGGTAAAACGCTAGTGTCAGTCAACAATCGTGGGAGCGGCCTGGGTCCATGTGACGTCACACAGACAAGAAACTGAGAACGGCCTGATTTGAAAAAGGGGATATTATTTTTAAGGATTAAATAAAAACCACTGTGTGGATTTTTATCATTATAGGGTAGATGTGTACACACACTGCCAACACACATTTATGTTCAAACAACATGTAAAAGTGAATTTAGCATCCGATGACCCCTTTAAATATTTTTTTTCCTGACCTGGTGCTGGATTCAGATTTCTTAAGAATGTTCTGTTTTTTTTGTTTGTTTGTACTTGTTCTTAAGATTAATCTAAAGATAAAACTTACTGCTGTCAAGATAGGCTTTAAAAAAAAACTTGGCTGTCTATGCAGTAGAAATGTTGATTTTTTTTTTTAATTTATGCTACATGACTAGAGAAAACAGAAATAGGGCTGTGGTGTTCGCTTTTGACAAAAACGCGAGAAATAGCAAATTGTTCATTGACATACTACCGACATTACAACAAAATCTGGTTTAAAATCGATTAAGGTACTCTTCCTATGTGCATTCCTTCTTAAAAATCTTCGTAAATAAGCTCTTGAAGTTAGGATAGCATCCAATTTGTCTTACATTGACAAAGCTATTGTTTAATCAGTTTAAGTTGTTTCAAATATTAGACATTACAATTTAAAACTAACCAGATATAATACATAGCAATATTACTCAGGATATACACAAGTGTTGTTCGTCTTGATAGCACTTGATGGCACTGCATAGACCAATCGGCGAAGATAACGATGACGTGTTTCATTTATATTCTGACGCATTTGATTTTGCTAATGCTTACAAATGTGTTTTTATTACGACAAAAACTCTTTTCATGTAATCTTAATGTTACATTGCATCATGTTTATCAAAATAATAGTGTTCGTATGTTCATCTTCATTCTTTTCCATACCGGCATTATATTAAGCAGTGCATAATATTTTTCTGTTTCTATACATGAAAACCTCTGTATATTTGACAAATGTTGCATCTAATCCACTTCATCTGTGATAAAGTTTTTTTCAACTCCCCCGACTGCAAGCGGGAAATCTCGCTGATTGGTTAAATCCAGCCGCAGCGAAGTTGAACACACCAGACTTTGAAGTGTTTCTCATTGAGTTGATCACAAATCTTTAGTAAGAACTGCCTTACAGTTTGATAACACCAAAGCCTGTAATTTTCTGAGATGCTTTTAACCCTCATGTTGTGTTCCGGTCATTTTGACCCATTTTATTTTTCCTGAAACCGCTTGTAATGGTTATCGCCAGTGTTGGGGAAAGTTACTTTTAAAAGTAATAGATTACAATATTGCGTTACTCCCTAAAAAAGTTACTAATTACGTTACTTAGTTACTTTTTATGGAAAGTAATACGTTACATTACTTTTGCGTTACTTTTGCGTTACTTTTTAAATATGAGCAGGGCTTGATTGTTTTTAACATAAGAAGTTCTAATTATAGCAAATGTAAAAGCCCTTTCACACCAAAAAGTGTAATGAATAAACCTCAGGCTGAAGGAAAAGTAAATTCACGTCTGTAAAGTAGAACGCAGGAGAAGAAGGTTCAACACTCTTCAGCAATAAAAAAAAAGAGAAGAAGCACGATTGTTAGTTTATCGAAAGTCATTTTGGCTTATTAGTATGGTTGAACTGGATCATCAAAGGTCAGCAGCAAAGACATTGGTTAATAAAATGGGATTAGATACATTTGTGTTAACATTTAATTATTGCAGGTTTGCATCATATTCTGAGTTTGCATTTCACTGTTTTAATTCATTTTGATGAATACTAAATCTGTTTTTTTGCGAGTGGGATGAATTAATGCACATTCACATTTAGTCTAGATCTACAGTAACAGCATGTTCACTAGTGATGCGCAGATGGCGGTTGTATTATATTATACTGTTTCAGCTATTAAAATTTGTTCGGTTTTGTATGTAATGGCAAAGTGATTCGTTTCGGGTTTTTTTTTCATTAAGTTAATTTAGAAAAACGTTTGGAGCATTTTTTGTTCGTTAAGTTTTTTTTTCTTTCTTAAAGTAGGCTAACGACCAAGCGGCCAGTGGCGGACCGCAGGCTGATCATTATGTTTGATCAGTTTAGCCTTCTCAAATCATCACGACTTGCCTAAAATCAAATCTAGATATACTAAAACAGTTCAAGCATATAACAATGTTTAAACATTTAAACCTAGATAAATGTGCGCTGCATCCTAGTTTGTGCAGAGAGCAGAAGCTAAAGCGCAGGACATGGAGACATCAGCGCAATCAATTGGATTTTTTTCAGTGGAAACAACTTACGCCGTAATTTTTGCTCATAAAGGTGAGAGTAATACATCATTCGGAACTGTAAAGTGTTTACTTTTATTTGTGTGCACTCACAATATCAACAAAACTTTTTATAAAATATACAGTATAAAATAATTTTATAAAATAAACAATGATGCACCGTCTCGTCTTGAACAGGAGTTCACAAAAATGAACCGAAAGTCAACGAATACATGCCTCACAGACATCATAAATATATCTATAGAAAGCTTTAAATGACTACTTAACGAAATAAATCAAATCGAAAACAAAAACTCTTTCATTATATTCCAAGAAGATGCACTTCCCTCTAAAGGCGCGTCTAATGAGGAGATGGCGAGTCAGGATCATCATCTTCATCTTTGCGACACTGACACAGAAAACACTAGTTTATTAATAAATAATTCAAATATCTCCTTACTATTTCCACCCGATATACATATCTATGGGTATAAACACAAGTATTGACTTGACTAGAGCGACCGTGATCAGCTCCGGTGGCCGCGTCGGAGCCGTAATGCGCGGCAGATGTGATGCGTAGATCAGCTCTCACATCACTGAATCTGCTGTTAAAAATGAACCATCCATTCATCACATCATCATGCAAAACTAAGAATTAGTCTAATTAGAATCATTGTAATGTGACGATCGGGTGCGGGTCGGGTCGGTTGTCTAAATCAGAGAAAAATATAGGTGCGGGTGGGTGGCGGGCGGATAATTTATTTGAAGCAGCGGATTCGGGTGACGTTTGAGCTCATCCGCGCATCTCTAATGTTCACACAGCGCTCTGTCAGTCAATAAATGGAAAAAAAAGTAACTGGCGTTACTTTTTTGAAAAAGTAACTAGATATTTTCTTGTAAATTAAAAAAGTAATGCGTTACTTTACTAGTTACTTGAAAAAAGTAATATTATTACGTAACGCGCGTTACTTGTAATGCGTTACCCCCAAAACTGGTTATCGCATTAGACTAAAACCTACTGTCTGTGTTCACACAGAGTATAATAACGACCCAACCCAACTTTTTTAGGACTTTTTCCCACCTTGTTACGCTTGTGGTGTCAAAAATGACCAGACTACAAAAATTAGCTTATAAATGTCTTGTAACGCTATATTATTACCAAATATCGGATTCAAACTTTTTTAATTGACTTTTCTTAAAAGTTATCAAATTATCAGAGGTTTTTTATTTCTTTTTACAACCGATTTATTGTAGGCCTCATTCATGTGAGCTAATTCACCTCAGTTTTTGAGTGAAAATTTAACAAATTATCCACAAGTAATGCTTTTTTTCTCAAAAACAGAGGTGCATGAGTTCAGATCAGCGTGGCCTACAATTAATAAGTTCCAAAAAGAAAAATAAACCCTGTGCTAATTGAAATAAAACAAGTTGACAAAAAGATTGAATCCAAGATTTAGTGATAATATAGTTTTTGATTAGTAATATGCATTTCTAAGGATATCGTTTGGACAACTTTAAAGGGGATTTTCTCAATATTTTGATTTTTTTTGCACCCTCAGATTCCAGATTTTCAAATAGTTGTGTCTCAGCCAAATATTGTCCTAACAAACCGTACATCAATGGAAAGCTTATTTATTCATCTTTCAGATTATGCATAAATCTCAGTTTTAAAAAATTGACCCTTATGACTGGTTTTGTCAGCTAAATGAATAAATGTAAATGTATGTAAATGTTTTGTGGTCCAGGGTCACATTTGAGACTTAACCAAATGTGAGTTTAACCTGTGCTTCCTCTGTGTAACAGGAAGGTTATGGACAGTAACCAGAGGGAGAGATGGGTGTCTAACAACACGTACTGGGAACTGCGCAAGGACCCTGGCTTCCTCAAACTAGAAAACCCTCAGCTGTGGTAGATCCAGATACCTGTGCTGATGACGCCTTCACTGCTGACTGCAGATGCTTACTATGCAGAACAGGAGCAGCCTGGGACTTCCCTCTAGATTTGGATTTTATCTCCAGAAACGAACTGAAAAAAACCAAAACAAACACTCTCTCCTCATCACTTCGGCAGGCTCCACCTCCATAGTCTCCCTCTCCATAGTAATAGAGAGACAGCGCTGTTGTCAGGGCAAAAGTGAGAGCTGTAGAGCTGTCCACATGAAGCCGGTTGTGCTTCCTGTTAAGTCCTTGCCTTAAGAAGTCGCTTCTCAACAACAACGTTTTACGCTTTTAGTGAAATTCCCTCAACTTCTTGGTTTAGATGGACTGAATTTACTCTTGGTGACATTTTGCATGTGTAGATGGCAGCTTTCATCGGCAATATGCTACACGAACTCATCAAAACTACATTTAGACAATTTTAGTGGTATTTTTGTAAACAACCAAAAGAAGGGAATTGCTTTGGCTCAATCTGTCCCTCCTCATATTCGACGGCAGCCATCAGAGGGGCGGCTCAGTGTGCTGAACATGTGATGGTTTTATAATTGTGCACCTCCACCTTTCAAACCCTTCCAAAGAATCAAGGCTAAAAGAGAGTTCCTGGACCCAACCTGCAACACTGTGCAGCAAAACCACAAAAGACACCCCAGAACTCAGACTCCTGAATCTCTGTAGCTGCAACTGTACATTAGCGCTCTTAATTTAAAGCGGAAGTGTGACATTTATGCACCTCTAATTGCACCAAATCAAATTCAAGAGATTATTTTTTCCAAACAGGTTCTACAAGCACTCGCCACCTTCAGAAAAACTAGTCAGTGCCCTGCGAAACAGATTATTACAGGTAGTTTTCGCCCTGAAGTCACACCATTGGTTGAGCCAGAAGTCAGACGCACGCTGCATAGGGATAGTTCACCCAAAATTAAAAACCTGTTATTTTCTTCCCCTCATGTCATTCCAAACCCATAAGACTTTTCGTTTAGTTTGAAACAGTATTTTTAATAAACCCGAGTGGTTTGTGTCCTTCCATTGACCATTTCAGGTAACCAAAGCCATTGTAAAACAAGCTTCCATGTTTACCATATTTGATGTGCTCTATGTATGTGTCGATCACTGTTTAGGTGTAAATAAAAGTAAAAAATTAAATCAGTTCATCATATCAAGTGGCCATATCTCTTCAGAAGATTTAGACTAAAATGCTTAATAGCTTTATGATGCCTTTTTTTTGGATCTTTTAAGTTTTGGTTACCTTGACTTTCAATGTAAGGAGGAAAACCTCTCAGATTTCATTAAAAATATCTTCATTTGTGTTTCAAAAATTAACTGGAGTCTTAAGGGTTTGGAACGAGCAGACATGTACACTGCAAACGTGTACACTGTGTTTTTCATTGACTTGTTGTTCTGAACATGAACTTCACAACAAGAGTGGCAGCGGCCTCTGCTGGCCTCTCAGTGCTACTGCATACTTCAGTGCCCCACATCTCTGCTTACAACATACTGTACAGGAGACGGATGTCAGCAAAGACCTGAGCAGTGTTTGGAATGGAAAGCTATCATACTGCATACTACACAGTATGCTGTAACATTTCATGTAGTGTACTACATTTTCACATGACCTCACAATGCGTTTAATTCAGCAAAGTGCAGATTTCATCTCGGATATAAAACAGTTTTTAAAAAACAAAAATTGTTTTGAGTTAACCATTTGACTTTTGGTAGTCTGAGTAAATACTAATTCAAAAAGATGTTTAAAAATCTGGGTTAATGTGTCAAGGAAATGGACGGTGAAGTCAAACATGATGCATTGTGGGATACATCATTCGGCGTACTCGGGTTGTATACTGCATTGCAAATTTGGAACCACACCCTTCCATACTATTCTTACAATTTCTGGCACATATAGACATGAAGTAATATAAGTAGTATTCTAGTATGCGGTTCCGAGTTCAAAACTCCAAATGAATCGTCCAGATATCTAGTGTATACTGAAAACTTCTTTGTGCAAACTACCATGTTGCTGAAGTATGCTAGTATGCTAAATAGCATACTACCAAATACTGATTCTACTGTATAACAAACTCACAGTATATACATAAACACCAAAAAGTTAAGATATTTCTACAGATTGCATTAAAAAAGGCCATTTTTATTTCCTAGATAAAAGCTGGATATGATTTCTTGAATTAAACATGCTGAGATAAATCATGTGACAACAATGTAGCAGAATACATTTGCATAATGCATGCTGTTTTCCATACTATTTTTAAGCAAGCAGTATCCAGCATAGTATGCAGTGTGTAGTACACTAGTATTCTAGTGCAAACAGACATCTAGTTTCTAACATTTGATCTAGACCTCATTCATCAAACACAAAATCATTCGTAAAATCATTCTTGTGTGTTTTGTTGAATTCGATTCGCCTGCGCAGATCTGAATGTTTTATTTTCTTTAAATTTTGTTTTTTAGATCATTTTAAAGATTTTTATTTCGTGTGAAAAGAAACAGTAGAATGTCAGTAGATGTAAAAAAAGAAAAAGCCAAAAACAGTGTAGTCACAGTGACAGAGATGATCTCTGCCATTAGTAGACCCGTACGTCACTGTTTGAGTCCTTCACTGTGCCTTAACGCATACGAAACCATATCAACACACTCTACTGAGCACAGTCCATCCTCAGCACCTCATCCTCTGCACCCTGACGCACATTCCTCCAGTAAGACCCTGCAGAGCCCAACCACACTATAAAACACACTGCTGGATATGAACGGCAGCGGAAACAAACAAGGAGGCCTGAAACTCCGTCTTCACACAGGTGTGCATCTACTAAACTACGTATTGAGTTCTTATATTGCAGATACTTCGTGATCGTTGTTTTTTTTCTGTTAAGTTTGACGTCGAGATGCTTCTTGAAACCGTCTTTATCCACACATCAAGAGCTGATCTGACTGAATGTTTCTGAAGCTTATAGAGAAAATGATTTTAGATTTATCTAGCCTAAGATGAGAAGAAATACCAGGTCCTGTCGAGTTCCT
>JAFVLL020032099.1:0-18624 GCA_021397915.2 Tor tambroides | reverse complement strand
CTGATTTCACCCAGCCAAAGCCCATGCCCACACAGTTCCCATGGAACCCGTAGTTAACCCATCTGGGCCCCACATGTCATTGCTGGCTGGGCACAACAACCCAAGCATAAAAGTTCAGTATTACCTAAAGAAATGATAACAGAAATATATTTATTATTGCACAGTGGAATTACTTTTTAAAGTAATAATAATAATAATAATAATATGTTTTAAAGTAAATATATATATATATGCTGATGGGAGAGATTCTCTATTCTGTTCTGTTTCTGCAGTTAATTCAGCTCGAACTGCTTAATATACAAATTTAAAACGTGTATGTGTGAACTGAGAACGTGAGTTGAATGCAGATGATCTGGATGTAGTGAATGAGCATGTGGGGAAGAGTTCACTTTAATAACATAAGACCCGCCCACCAGTGTCAATCACTCTGACATCATCAACATTTCTGCTCCAGCTACAACAACAAAACATGGGATAAAAGTATTTTCTTGTTGTGTTTGTTGAAATCACAAACACCCATAGACTGAAAATGGGCCTATAAAATCAGATTTTGTTTAATTATTCACTGAATGAAACAAAATGAAATAATAATAATAATAATAATAATAATAATAATAATAATGGTTGTGTGTTAATTGAAATATAACGTTTTAAATTATATTTATTACATTTTGTTTTTATTGTTTTACGGTTTAAAAGTATCATCTAGACAGGCTTTTATTGCAATTCAAGTGCTGCCAAGAAAAGGCTTTTAAATGCACTTCATCTTTTTCAGCACACGATGGCAGTAGAAGAAAATAGAAATATGAAATGTTAGTGAGCGGGATATGCTTACTGTCTTGCATTGTAATCTGCAAATTCTGCAATAAAATTATATATAAAAAAACAGTATAGATGTTTACATTTAATAAACTTTGCTATTTTAAATCATTTTAAATAATTCACATTTCTATTGTCTCTTTTCTATTTTAATCTGTTCTAAAATTTTAGTTCATCATCATCAAAATAAAACTTTCAGATTTCAGACTTTTCAGATTTCAATAAGAGCAAGATATCAACATAATTGTCAATCAGTATAAAAATGATCAAAGAAGCAATGGGATAATTACATTTTCCACATATCAACTCCTAAAGCAGTAAAATATCAGAGTGAGGAGCGATTTTCATATTCAGTCACAAGAGGGAGCTACAGCAGCTTCAGCAGGAGAGTGAAAGTGAAAGTGACCGAGTATGAGCTCCGCATTTATCCCATCCAGGTGAACACACACAGCAGTGAGTAATGAATACACACGTGCACACGCGCACGCGCAGAGTGTCTCTACACTGACAGTTTTTCTCTCATCTGCTATCAATTGCTATATTCACACAAAATACATCTTTTGATGATGTGAATGATTCAGATTGTATTGAACTCCTCTCCTGATGAAATCTTTTCATGTGGTGATTCAGTGACTGATGCAGCTGGTGTTGGTGGTTTAGTTGGTCTGTGGATTTTGATTATGGTTTGTGGGAAGAGGAAAACCACTGGATCAAACAATGATTATAACAGCTGAACTCAGTAGAGATAGTTGATCAGACCAAACATCTGTGGATCATGGGCTTCAACAGACATGTATGAAAAACTATGCTAAAATGGTCATGATGAGAGATAAAGATCAAACTAGAGCAGAGTGGAATATAAACTGAAGAAATGACTAATGTTCACACCTTTATTTTTGCGACCGAGCAACTGTGGTCGGTTGTTTTTCTTCTGAGCGTCTCATTTCACACTCATCATTTTTTTTCACTCCAGTGGTCAACATCTTCCTAGAACTGTTTAACAGCATGTTTTCAGCAGAAACACCCACAGACATGATGAGGTTAATGTTTGGCACCTTTTAAAAGTCATTTTAAAGGTTTGAATGTGTATTCACTAAATGTTTTCTCTCTTGATCATTCTTTTCATGTAGTAGTTGTATTTAAGTCATTCTTATTTATTGTATTTTATTTTATTTCTGCAATAAAAGGCCTAGTAGTGTCTGTTGTATTTTCTAATTAAAAGGGTGTGCTAAATGAAGCACTATAGAATAGAATGAAAAATAATGCAGATGCAGAAGAATTTATTTTGTATTACATAATGAAGTGGAGAGGATGTCATTAGAAAGTTTTGATTCTAATGGCCAGTACAATATTGTATTTTGGGATGCAGTATATTTGATCAACCATGAGGCAAACGCGACCATGCAAGATGCACTGATTTAATCTTAAAGACTAAAGATGATATAAGATATAAGTCACGTGTAAGTCACTTTGGGGAAAAGTATCTGCTAAATGCATCAGTGTAAATGTAAAACTAAATCAATGAGTAACTGAAGGCCAGAGCAGAACAAAAGCATGTTGTGTTGGGCTGGTGTTTGCAAACCTAATGTTCTTTTGCACCAGATCACAATAATGAGCCTGCAGAATGAATACATACATGTTTATTTGAATCTGTATTTGCACAAAATGCATGTTTTGTTCATGTAAAGCATTCAGATTCAGATCTCTTGATGAAAATCATTTCATGTGGTGATTCAGTGCCTGATCCGGCTGGTGTCGGTGGTTTAGTTGCTGTGTGGAGTTTCACTGTGGTTTGTGGAGAGCAGAAAATCATTGGACCAAAACCAAACTAAACCAAACAAGAGTTTTACAAGCTGTAGGATAATGGAGATACTTGATCAGGCCAAACATCTGTGCATCATGGGGTTCAACAGACATGAATGTGAAAATGTGTTAAAATAGTTGTCATGAGAGATAAGGATCAAACTAAGAGCAGTGGAACATAAATTGAAGAAGTGACTGATATTCACACATTTATTTTTGTGACCGTGTGACTGTGGTCAGTTGTTTTTCTTCTCAGATTCTCATTTCACACTCATTGTTTTGTTTTTTTTCTTCACTCCAGTGGGCAACATCTTCCTAGAACTGATTAACAGTATGTTTTCAGCTGAAACACCCGCAGCCATGATGAGAACAATGTTTGTCACCTTTAAAAAAAAAAAAAGTATATATATATATATATATATATGTATATATATGCAAATTCACTAAATACGCCAATTTTTTATTTTCATCTAACAGTTTTTAACAGCTTGGTAGTGTCTCTATCATATATTCTCTAGATAGATAAAATTATGTATTTTCTAGATAAAAGTGTCTGTTTAATGAATACATGTAATTAAATGCAGAATCCAGGAGTAATATGAAGTGATTTTGTTGTATATCATAAAATCCAGTGGATCGTATTGTCAGTGGGACATCATGTATAGATCTGCTATTCTCAACAGTGCCCCCGCTGCAATTGGACCGAGGGGGGCCCGCTCTCTACCTCACACTGGGCCCCACGTCAGCTAAGGACGGCCCTGATTCTCAATTGTTGTATTAGTCTTTTTGGGTGCTCGTGTTGACACCATAGTCTGAAACCTTTTTTTAAAACTTTTTATACACAAGGTTTCAATAGATTTGAACATATTTTATATTATATTTCAGTATTTATGAAGCAAGAGATGAATGATGGTACAAATGCATATGTTGTGATGTTTGCTACTCTTTATTTCAGAGGACAGGAAAGAGGCATGAAGAATATATTTAAAGAATATATCAAAGCATGTTTATTTAACATTGCACAGAAAGAGGTTAAAGTAATTGAAAATATATATTAAATACAAATGCATATCAGCTTTTTAAGAACTTTTACAAAATAAAATATAATATGTGATAGAGGAGCTTCTAGTGAAATAACATGTTTATCCAGTAGGTGGAGCTCCAGCAGATTAATCTGTATCAGCAGAGACACGCATTACTGAGAAAAATATCGAAATGAACACAAACATAAAAAAGACAAAAACACTGCTCAAAAGCCATGAATTATAATCCATTAATATCACATTTTTAACTGGGATAATGTTATAAAGTTTGACCTTTTGACCTTGTTTTATTATCAGTGTTGGGAAGGTTACTTTGGAAATGCAATAGGTTACAGATTACAAGTTACCCACTTAAAATGTAATAAGTAGTGTATCTTTTCAATTACTTTATTAAAGTAATGTAACTGATTACATTTGATTACTTTTCTAATGTTTTCAACTGTTAATCATTTTCAAACATGTAAACCAGGCAGGGTTAACCTTACAGTAGTGCTCAACACTGATTACAGTCAGACTTTCAAATCTTTCATCACTTGAATTAAGATTATAATATTTTAATTTTAAAGGAGACATTTGATGCAAAATATCTTCATTTGCATATAAATGTGTCTTAGCAGTGTGTGGGCACAACCACCCTACAATGATAAAAATTCACTCCTTTTTTCCACCCAAGAATCTAAACACTCTCAATTATCAAGCCATTTTGATTTTGGAGTGAATAACCAGCTCTCTCTTCCACCTTCAATACCATGACTGGGGTAAGACCCTTGAGCAAGGCTCCAACTGCTCCCCAGGCGCTGCAGCAATATGGCTGCCCACTGCTCCGGGTGTGTGTTCACGGTGTCTGTGCACTTGGATGGGTTAAATGCAGAGCACAAATTCCAAGTATAGGTCACCATACTTGGCCACACATTACTTCACTTCACTTTCACTAAATTTGTTTATGTCTGGCTGCACAAATCATTTTGCTCCAGACTGTTTTCTGAATGAGGGACAATTCAAGGCAGGTTTTGTTAAAAAGTTAAAACTCAAGGATGGATCAGTACCCATTGTTCATGATCCAGCTGCACATCCAGAAGAAGGAAGTCTCACTCTTTATATTTGTTATAATTATTTGTGAATCGCCTTTGCTCTTCCACAGAAGAGAGGGGCGGGGTGAGCAGAGCTCATTAGCATGTAAAGAGATATGCAGCGAAACAAGTTACTGTGAACAGAGCTGTTTTTGACAAGGTAAAAAAGATGTTGTTTTTCACAACCACTGAGACCATTTCGAGAAGACCCTAAAGAATCATACCAACTTGTGGAAAATGGGCATCCGATGTCCCCTTTGAAGCACAGCCTCCACAAAATCAGACTTACTTCGAGATCATTCTGAGGTTAAATACAGATTTAAAGGGGACCTATTATGCTCCTTTTTACAAGATGTAAAATACGTCTCTGATATCCCCAGAGTGTGTATGTTAAGTTTTAGCTCAAAATACCCAACAGATATTTTTTAGGGTATGAGCCCAAACGCGCTGATTTGAGTATGTTGCTTTAAATGCAAATGAGCTGGTGCTCCCGGAGAAGAGGGCGGAGCTTCAAGAGCTCAAGCTCAAGCATTAGCAGTGCTAGCCTTTGCAAATAAACATTCCACGATTAGTAAAAGCCTGTTATCTTTGCAGAAAACGTACTCTGTTTCAAAGTCAGTCATCTGATTATATTGTGCATAATAAATTCGCGATTATGAATTACACAGACAGGAGCACGGCGGGATAAAAATAACAGCATAGCTGGTATCATGGTGCATGGCATGCTATCACAAACTTTATAAGTCCCACTCGTGATCATGAGCTCAACAAACTCAAGCGATCGACTCATATTGCTTTCATATGCAACTTTTAACTATAACATTCCTATTCACAATCATTCATGAAGACAGCACCAGTGCAAACAGACAGAGACGATGGTAGATTTAGCATCATTAGCCTTACAGAGTGCCCAGAAGCTCTTTCAGAAAGGCAATTTGGAAAACAAACGTGTGACACTTACTTTGTCTGGAGCTGACGTTTGCACACGAAGCGTTGGTATTGATCCCTACACGTATTGGGGACTTTACCGATTTTTTCCGGGACATTTCCTTAGACAATGAAACTTAACCACAGTGTCCTCAGCGGCTCAGATGGAGGGAGTCTATGGAGACTCCTATGTTTGTTAGTGCATCCCAAAACACAACACTTGAAAAGCCTCTTTGGCGCTGACATTGTATATCTCCAGCAGCTACAGTGATCAGTAACGTTAATGGTGGAGGCAGACCGCAGCTTCTCACTCAGGGCTGTGTCTCTGCTTATAGGGCAGCGTCACTAATGGGCAGGACTTTTTCCCCTCAGTGACGTGAACAGAGGGAGAATCTGAAACAGCTCGTTCTGAGAGACTGTTTATAATTTTTTTTAGATTATAAATATATGAGTGGGTGGATTTTTACCATTATAGGCTGGCTGTTTTCACACACTGCGGCCACACCACACCTGTGTTCAAACACATTATAAAAGTGATTTTTTGCATAATAGGTCCCCTTTAAAATCATAACAAGAAATAGTTTAATAGCTGTGATACTGTTTTTTGAAATCAAATCTTTGCATAGCTGACAGGAAACACTGGAGTCTAACAATGCCTTAGAAAAAAAACAGTTAATCTTAAAAAAATAAAGCATATACATAAACCCATATAGAAATATAAGAGTTATCGGATAAGCATGTTATAAACTTCTGAAACACTGATGTTTTACATTTTACAGCAGTCACTGCAATTCATGAAAGAAATCAATTAAATCTGTATGTGGGAGTGTGTGTGAAAAAAATCAGATCCCCTTTGTAATCCTTAACATTTTCATAAGTAACTGTAATTTAATTAATTACTAATTTTTTCTTAGTAACTGTAACTAATTACAATTACTTTTTTGTAATTAAATTAAGTAATTCTGTTACATGTAACTAGTTACTCCCCAACACTGTTTATTATCACATTAATGTTCATAAACTCAGAAACTTTAAATGTAACAAAACACAAAAAGAGGTACATTTGAAACAACAGTTAAATAGTCACAGGGGCAGATCATCATTAATTAAGGGGTTGAGTTGAGTTGAGTTTATTTGACAAAAAAAAGTAGTAATTCACTGTTACAACCTTCATTGTCAAGGATAACACAATAAAGTTACAGTAACTTATTTCCATTGTGGTCCTTGCTTTTGGTTTCTTTAGCCAGGTGATTTTATTTTTTGTATATGCAGGAATATAGGCCTGAGTCATTCCACAAAATCGGTGCCTTTTCCACGTGGAAAAATAAAAAAATAAAATAAGTTTAATCAACATTTTTTTAAATATCCATGAAATGAAGACCCCTTAAAATGACAAGAAATTGTATTATGCCATCTCATGCTATGTAATTTACTATTTTTCTACCTCATGTTTCGGTATTTTTGTCAACCCTTTTACCAACACAAGTGATATTAGACACTATAGTTTAATTAGAACTATATGATAATTTTCATATTTTTGAGGAGCATTTTAGTCCCTCTTTTCACTGGAATTGTTTCAAATTTAAAATTTTTATTCATATTTTTATATTTGTCATTCAGATGACCACGTCACTTAAGAAAAAAAAAAAAAAAACATTTATACAAGAGAAATATATTTTAAAAAAAGGCCTTTGTCCAAAATAAGATATACTGTAGTTAAAGTTACAATGGAAAAACCTGGAAGGCTGTATCAAATATAATTTTTACTATTGTTATGAAATTAATGACAGTAACGGGGTTGACGTCATAGTCACAGGACTGACCAGAGTAACAGGGATGACAGGTTTTACCATTTTAAATTGCATTATATTGTTTTGTACTTACTTGGCATAGTTGTATGACAATAGTAAACAGTAAATATTTCAGTTCAAGTCAGTTCATTGTTGATACAGCACATTACATTTCTAAGAGATCTAATGTTTTAAGGGTATTGTAATTAGATAATGCGTCCATCTGTTTGTCTGTGTCCTCTCACCGCCGCTCCCTATACTCAGAGTACGCAGTTTGCGTAGGGCGCCAACTCCCAGGGGGGCACCATCCCAGTTTGGCCAGCAGCGGCCCTGCCTCTCACAGAGCATCAAATATACTGATCTGGTTCAATTATTAGGCAATGAGGATGATCAGTTCTCTGTCTTTCTGTGATCATCTGAAACCAGACCAAGATTTGGACTTTTTTGAACATTGTAAGACCGGGGTGAAGGTCTGCAGTCACCTTGCTGCTCTTGTTTGTAATTGAATTTACATGGATGCATTACTGACAATGACTTATGGGGAAAAAAAGAAGAGTTTCATTGAGACTGATCATCCTATCCCAGTCATTAACAACAACAGTAGGCTAATAGTAACAATACCAATAATAGTAACTAAAATGTAACTCATGCTCATATGCCACTGAATGATATAGGCATTAGCTTAAAATTTAAATGACCTTTAAAAAATGTTTGCATTTTGCACACACAATCTTTAAAAAAACAGGTCGACACTTAATCTATGTCATTCCTGTTACCTAAATGTCAAAACCTGTTACCCTGAAAAGTAACAAGGTTGACAGTAGCAGGTTTGACGACTTCAAACGAATTTGCTATTTGCTAGCTAATAGTCAAGTTCACAAAAGCACATGTTGTACACTTTGAAAGGATTTTACTTATAAATATTGATTATATTAAATGTAATAAATAATTGTTTAAATTTACATTTAAAAAATGGTAACAGTAATGACATTGCATGATGCCTCATAAATCATCAACAATAGAACATTATAGAAGTTAGACAGAAACATGCTTGTGTTTTAAGTGTTGGAATCCTGGATGAGAGAAGGGTTTTTTGATGAGGGTAACAGGGCTGATATGAAATCAGGGGACACCAATAAAACATTTACATTTTATATATAAAAAAGGCACACTTATGGCAAAAATATTGCTTAACAATGAGACTATATTTAAAACAATATGCAAATGTGATTTTTTATATCATTTTGCCTTCATTTTGCAAATTAAAAGTCCTGTTGAAAAATAAAAATCATAGTGAGGGAGACAGGCCAAGAACCTTACCCTTATCAGCATAAATGCTATTTAAATTATTTAAAATAATATTTAATTGACTTTTTTGATGCAATATTGATGAAAGAATGCATATTGTTTTGTTTTTAAACGGCAAATTTATAAGTTTTTATATTGAATCTATGTTTGATTATTTCTTAGGGACGCAAAAGACACCGATTTCGTGGAATGACCTGTTAGCCATCAGGAGCACTGGGACATTCCCAGCAAGCTGGTTGAGTAATGGGCTGATTGGCGAAATAAAGGAGATGTTTTATCCACCTTAATTTTAACATGAGAGTGGTGTGGCCATTGTAGCTTGAGTGCGTGAGGCTCCCGAACCTCATCCTCTTCCATTTATTTTTACTGCACATAAACTGTCCACTGCTGCTTGATATACAGCAAATTGTTATTCGTTATATTATTTTTATTCAATATCTTAATCATAAGCACATGGTAATGAGAAGCATGATTTTACCTGTGACTACCATGATCTTACTAATAGAAGAGTTCAATTCTGGATTCTAGGCAAGAACTGGTAACTTTTCATTAGAGCAATTCAATTTTAAAATTATAATTATTTTTATATATGTTTTTTTAATTAAACTTAAAATTATATTTTAAAATGATAATTTGACAAAAGGAGCTTTAAAGCCTGGATCCCATGAATTAAGTAAAATGTTCAGTTCTAATTCATTTCAATTGAAGTAAAATGTTAATGAAATGATGAAAGATCAACATCAGTGTCTTACATAAATTAGAAATTAACTTACAAAAATTATATTGTTATTAAGGAGTTAATTTACTTTACTGCATCCTATAGCTCAAAATCTGTTACTGTCAAATGTGCAATTCTATGTGAAAAAAGCAGTATATTCAATAATATCTATTATTATTAGAAAATGAAGGCTGAATGGGCTGGATTTTTCCAGGGCTGAATTTGAACTCCAGTCCAGCCCTGTCTGACACTCTTAAAAATAAACGTTCTTTGGCATCACTGTGGAAACTCCCTTCTGGAATCTTTATTCTTATGAGTAACTATGACATAATGACATTTAATGGGCATATATTTGTATTCACAAGAGCATGTGATTCTGTCTCCTGTCTCTGTATTTTTTGGTGTAGAAAGTTAATAATCCAAAAACAGAATCACATTTTGATCAAGACTTGATCAACGTCTTGAGACTCCTGCGTACACCACATTATCCTGCTCTGTAGCACTCTGAAAGAAAACACAAATGCACGTTCACTGACTTATTTATCAAGAAATTATGTCCTCTTCCTGCCAAGAATTCTCTAAAATGTATGTCTATATATATATATATATATGTATATATATATATGTCTATATATATATATATATATATATATATATATATTAGTAGGCCAAAAGACGCATTTTTAAATAAAAAGCCATTTGCTTTATATTTGCTGATCAACGGACCAGTCTTTATGCATTTTATCACATACAGTAACACTCATATCAGCAGAAATCTGCAATCTCACACCAGGTTCCAATTAGTTTGGAGAACAGACAATCTGATCTCACAGGAAAATGTAACTATGTTGTGACATGATTTCGTATGAATTTGTACAGTGTGAACTGTACAAAAACTTACCATTATTACAAAAATGTAAGCATGAAGGTCCACGTGTAATCGTACCCATTATTGGTGTGTAGGCAGATTGTACAAAAACGTATAAATGAGATTGTACAAATATATACAAATTAGCCACCATTTCACCAATAGTATAGTTATGAATTGCCGTCAGACTGTGTTGCCACAAATGGAGGAAATATTCCAGTATTTCTCTGCTTCTTTGTTTGATTAAATATTTTCCTTAAGTCATTTTAATTTGCCTATAATATAGTAATTTCACATTTTTGGGGGAATAGATGTGTCTTAGATGACATAAGAGTTTGTGATCATGGTCTTGTGCAACCCAATATGAATGTATCAGAGTAGAAGACAAAAAGACACCAAAATACATTGGTCCCACTTTATATTAGGTGGCCTTAACTACTATGTACTTAAATCAAAAAATAAGTACAATGTACTTATTGTGGTCATATTGTATTTCAAAACACTTCTGCTGCTATTGAGGTGGGATACGGGTAAGGTTAGGCACAGGTTTGGTGGTATGGGTAGGTTTAAGGGTGGGTTAAGGTGTAAGGGATGGGCCAAAAGTGTAATTATAAATGTAATTACAGAAATTAAATACAGATGTAATTACATAGGTATTTTAAAAATATAAGTACAATGTAAAAACATATATGTACACAATAAGTGCATTGTACCAAATTATTAATTTAAATTTAATAGTAGTTAAGGCCACCTAATATAAAGTGGGACCAACACATCTGCTGCTTTTATAAATGTCTGTTGTGGTGTTTGTGTTTGTAAATTATTAAACACACACCTAAATCTGAATCACTGCTGAAATAATACAGAAAAATCATAGACAGAATTATATTCTCTTACCGATTTATGTCTTTTGTAAAATGTGGGATCAGAGTAAGTGATCTCTCTATCACGGGTCTGAACTGTAACAAAATATAAAAGAAACAAAACACTTAATGAACTGATGTTTGAGCATTGTTTACATTACACACACACACACACACACATGCAGTAGGTAAAAGTAAGCAGTGCTTGCCTTCTTGGTCTGTTTTTCTGTGTTTCCTGCAGATGCAGAAGATCCCGACTGCAGCTACGATCAACAGAGATCCAGCAGCAGCAGCAGAGATCAACACTATCAGAGATACAGAGTCTGGAGGATGAGAAGGAGACGGTCATTAGTGTGAGTGAATATGTACATAAACACAGAATATTATCATAGACATACCTGAACATGGCTGACAGAGTTCAGTGTTGTTGAGATGTTGAGTCTGGTTGCTGATGGGATTGTTCACCACACAACTGTAGGAATCATCCAGACACTCCAGAGATAGAGAGAGACTGATGCTGAGATCAGACACACTGATGCTGGAGAATGAACTGTTTCCTTTGTACCAGGAGAGAGTCACATCACTCACATTCAACACTGAACACAGAAACACACAACTGGACACTGATGATGATCCTGAATTGTTGGTGATGACAGGAACAGGCAGATGAGCTAAAAAATAGAGAATAAATCTAATTAACAGTAAGTAAGAGAGATTTTTATCTTGATCGTAACCCTTCTCTTAACATTTACAGAGGATTAATGTTTAAAATGGAATTAAAGTATCAGTATTAAGTGATTACATAGAAATGCATTGCAAGAAATTATAAAATGTAATTTCCATCACAAGATCAAACACAATATTCTTTCAGATGTGATGGAAATTGTCATGACTTTCAGAGAAGAGACAAGAATTACAGAATGACAGAATTCTCTTGTGAAGTACATACTGTTAGACATTTTTAGAATTTAGAATTATTATTATTATTATTTTGCAACTATTTGTACAAAGACGATGCTTGTTTTTTCACTGAATTATGTTAGTAGAGAAATTGAACTATTTTAACTTTGAGGGTAAGTAATCCTCTACTCACCATAGACAGTGAGACTGTATGTGTTGAGCGGTGTCTCTGTTCTGCTGCTGGTGACTTGATAAAGTCCCGAGTCTGTGGTTCTGGTGTTTGTGATGTTCAGAGATCCAGTCTGATCCAGCTTCAGTCTGTCTTTGAATCTCTCATCAAGAAACTCTCTCTTACCGTCCTTTCTGAATTTAGCTATGAGACTGTTGTCGTTTCCAAATCTCCACATTATCAGTTCATCTCCCTTTATATCAGCATCATCAGTGTTTAGAATGACAGAATCTCCCTCCATCACTGACACTGACTTCACTTCAACACCAAACACACCTGAAGAACATGCAGACATATTTACTCAACAAAATACTTTCTGACCTAGACCCTTCACCCGGTCTTACAATGTTCAAAAAGTCCAAATCTTGGTCTGGTTTCAGATGATCACAGAAAGACAGAGAACTGATCATCCTCATTGCCTAATAATTGAACCAGATCAGTATATTTGATGCTCTGTGAGAGCAGGGCCGCTGCTGGCCAAACTGGGATGGTGCCCCCTGGGGAGTTGGCGCCCTACGCAAATACGTACTCTGAGTATAGGGAAGCGGCGGTGAGAGGACACAGACAAACAGATGGACACATGATCTAATCACAATAACCTTAAAACATTAGATCTCTTAGAAATGTAATGTGCTGTATCAACAATGGGTGAAAGCTTGAACTGAAATATTTACTGTTTACTATTGTCATACAACTATGCCAAGTAAGTACAAAACAATATAATGCAATTTAAAATGGTAAAACCTGTCATCCCTGTTACTCTGGTCAGTCCTGTGACTATGACGTCAACCCCCGTTACTGTCATTAATTTCATAACAATAGTAAAAATTATATTTGATACAGCCTTCCAGGTTTTTTCCATTGTAACTTTAACTACAGTATATCTTATTTGGACAAGCCTTTTTTAAAATATATTTCTCTTGTATAAATGTTTTTTTTTTTCTTAAGTGGCGTGGTCATCTGAATGACAAATATAAATGAATAAAAATTTTAAATTTGAAACAATTCCAGTGAGAAAAGAGGGACTAAATACTCCTCAAAAATATGAAATTATCATATAGTTCTAATTAAGCATAGTGTCTAATATCACTATGATTGTGGTAAAAAGGGACAACAAAAGCTGAAACAGGCAGAAAAAATAGTAAATTAGATGAATGGCATAATACATTCGATCTTCATTCATGAATATTTAAAAATAACAGATAAACATTTATTTTTTATTTTTTCACGTGGAAAAAGGCACGATTTTATTGAATGACTCCCAGGTATTCCTGCATAGCACAAAAAAATAAAATCACCTGGCTAAAGAAACCAAAAGCAAGGACCACAATGGAAATAAGATTACTGTAACTTTATTGTGTTATCCTTGACAATGAAGGTTGTAACAGTGAATTACTACTTGCATCAAATAAACTCAACTCAACTCAACCCTTAATTAATGATGATCTGCCCCTGTGACTATTTAACTGTTCAAATGTCTTGTTTTGTTACATTTAAAGTTTCACAAGGTTTATGAACATTAATGTGATAATAAACAGTGTTGAGGGAGTAACTAGTTACATGTAACAGAATTACTTAATTTAATTACAAAAAGTAATGTGTATTAGTTACAGTTACTAAGAAAAAATGTGTAATTAAATTACAGTTACTTATGAAAATGTTAATGATTACAAAGGGGGTTACATCTGATTTTTTCACACACACACTCCCACATACAGATTTAATTGTGTTCTTTCATAAATTGCAGTTACTGCTCTAAAATATGAAACACCAATATTTCAGAAGTTTATAACCTTGCTTATCCGATAACTCTTTTATTTCTTATGTATATGCTTTATTTTTTTAAGATTAACTGTTTTTTTCTAAGGCATTGTTAGATTCCAGTGTTTCCTGTCATAACTATGCAAAAATTAGATTTCAGTATCATAGCTATTAATCTATTTCTTGTTATGATTTTAAGGGGACCTTCAAATTCACAATATGAACAGCTGTTCACTTTTACTTTAGCCCATAAGTTAGGTTTAGAACATGATGTTATCTGTTCTGACACAGCATTTGTAAATTTGGCAGTAAACATTGTTTTGGATTTGGTTGAGCTTGTGTGTAAAAGAAGTTCAAGCATTTTAAATTTGTGTTAACTGTATGCATTTTGTGTCAAAGCAACAAGAAATGTGTTAATTGTATAGCCTATACAAACTGATGCTGTGCTAACTGCGTTAAGAGTTTGGGAGAATTAGCAAAAAATGTAAAAACTGTCAAAGCAATTGTAAAAAACTGTAAGATTTAAAATCTAAAGAAACATCATTTAATAATCAAATGTGATGTGATAAACTCACAGATCTGAAGCTGTATGATCTTCATTGTCTGATCCAGATGAATATCTTCATTCAAACATCTCTTACTGTGAGCGGAAACACTGTGAAACCTCAAGCACACAGACAAGAGAGGAAGTCAGAGCTGAACTCACGCTCACAACACTGTTATTTAGTCATTTGACACAGTTTTACAATCCTGAAATAATTTAGAAATTCTTGCACTCTTGGTTTGTTTTCTGAAAACAACAAAAATTAGTTAACACCAATGTGCTGCAGTTGTGATACTGCAGTTGTGCAGCTGTTATTTACACGTTCACAGAGCTCATCATTCAGGATCAGAGTTGACTCTGGATTTGACCACTGAACCTGATGTAAACTATAGGTTGGATTTGTTTGTTTTTGTCATCTTGAAACCAGCTCTGTAACTCAGTCACTGAATCAATCCTGAATCTGTTATTATTAGCAGCCTCAGATCTATCAGGCCGCTTCAGTGGACTTTTCTGCTTTTGACTCCTTCTCTGAAACAAACTTATGTCACATTAATATGTTTGAAAATACTGTAGTTTCACAGATTATAGAAACTGTGGTTATGATGCTAAAATATACATACTGAATTTGAAGTGCTCAGTGAAGTGTTGATGGAGCATTATTGGGCTGTAAAAAAGTGTGCACCATGTGGTCAGAGTGAATTTGACTTCCTCTGCTTGAATTTTTTTGTGCTCTTGTCTTTGCTTCAGATCTGTAGATTCCATATTGATGTGTTTTAAACACAGCAACAACATGAGGATCATTCAGCTTCGGTTCTGTGCATTTATTACATGATATTAATATATTTTGTTTTTAACATCTATATTTTTACACTTGGTCAGCGTTTGAGATCTCTTGGTCTAAAATTTCACATTTATGCAGATGATACTCAGATTTACATACATACTAAACCTAATGATACTGTGTCTGTTGATTTTCTTTCCACATGTAATTCTAAGATATAAGAATGGATGTCACAAAATTTTCTTTGTCTTAACAGTGAAAAAATTGAGGTTATGCTCATTGGTTCACCCCACCAATTACGTAAAGCTGGGTCGGTTACTTTGTCTGTTGATGGTTCAATTATGGAGTTTAAAACAAAACTAAAGAATTTGGGGGTTATTTTCGATTCCAATCTTTTGAGCCACATGTTCAAACACTGTTAAAACATTTTTTATCCGTATTGCCAGACCACGTCCAATGTTGTCCTTTCCTGTTGCTGAGAGGTTGATTAACACTTTTGTGTTTACCCGGATTGATTATTGTAATGCCTTGTACTGGCTGGGGCATCAAAAACACCTAAACAAATTGCAGGTTGTGAAAAATTCAGCTGCCAGAATCCTAACTAGAACTATGATTAGAGATCATATCACTCCTGTCTTGGAGTCCTTGCATCGGCTCCCTGTTATGTTTAGGGTTGATTTTTAAAATTTTGATGCTTACTTACAAGGCTTTACATGGGACAGCACCTCAATATTTGTCCTGAGCTTTTAATTCGCTATACTCCAACACGTGACCTTCACTCATCTGAAACTGGTCTGTTAACTGTTCCCTTTAACCCGTTTAAGATTGATGGGCGATGACTTTTTCTTCATTAGCTCCAAAACTGTCAAATTCTTTACCATTGAGATAAGAGCGACTAAAACTCTTAGCACTTTTAAATCTCGCCTTAAAACTCATTTTTTTAGGGTAGCTTTTAATTAAACATTTGTATTATTTTTATATTGTTTTATTTGTAGTGTTTTTTTTTTTTGTTTTTGTTTTTTTGCTTATTTTATTTCTTTTTTATTGTGTATGGTTTTATCTGTTGTTGTAAAGTGCTTTGAGATCTTCATTTAAAGGCGCTATAGAAAATAAAGTTTATTATTATTATTATTATATTTACATATGATTATTAATTGTGCAACTTTGCCATAAATCATTTAATGTTATCACCTCACAGTCAGTTTAATCTGCTAATCTTAATTCTGATTTTTTTTTTTTCTTATAGATGTATTAATTTGTTGTCAGTATGGAGTTTCAGATCTACTAACTGATTTGGGATCAAATGTGACCATAAATTGTGATTTTGATGAAAATGAGGTTTATTGGATTTTATTGAAAACACCAGATCCTCCAACAGGATCTTTCTCATTTCTCAAAAAAGTAAAGAGGTTCTTTGGAAAAGGCCTGGCATGAGTATTGGACATTTTTATTATAATAATTGATTACATTATTACAATAATGTTTAATTTATAATATATATTTTATGGCTTTTTTGTTTTCAGTAAATAAATAGATAAATAAATTTGCCAAGGCCACACAGTGTGGTTAAAATGAATCACAAACCAAAACCAGAAACTTGTTCCACTGGTCACTTGACAAACAGAGTCGCTCACCTTTGTCTCGAGTGCAGCATTTCTCCAAAACCTTTATACATCGATGTGTCTCACACTCGTCTAAACCTCAAACAGAAACAGCAGCACTGCAGTTTGTCTGAATATCTAATTTATATCTAATTTGGAAATCACCTTCACACTTGATACTGAAGTTTATACTGAATGTCCAACAGTTCATGATTGAATGTCCACATTCAATTGAACTGTTAGGGCCGTTTCAATCTTTCAGTCGAGGGAAACGTGCGAATTTATGTATTTGTTCACTCCTGTGAAGAATCTCGGCACTAATAATATTGTATTATAAATATTTATATGTATATTAACATAGTCACTTCGGGCGGCTGCACTGTCTGTAGCTGCCACTGACCCGTGATATAAGATTTTGGCCATATTGCCCATCTAAGTCATTCATCATACACTATCAACAGGCACGTCATGTAGGCTACACTTCTTATATTTTGTTTGGGCAACACAAGGTGTCACTGTGGCCTCAAAGCTTAAAAACTCTGGCTCGATTGCTATTCCTGAGGTAAAACACGCCCTCCTCATTACCCTACGGACAAAGAAATGTAGAAATAAATAAATGTGAAAATAAATAAATACGGAAATAAATAAATGCGGAAATAAATAAATGTGCAAAAAAAAAATTAAAAATACATAAGGAAATAAAATTATAAATATTTTATTTATTTTACTTTTCTTTGTACATTTATTTATATATTTATTTATTTATATTTGCTTTTTTACATTTCTTTGTACATTTCTTTATTTCTAATTATGGTAGGATTGGCATTCCATATACTACGATAAAACCATGGTTAATTTTTGTAAGGGTTGTGATGTCCACATGTTTTTTGTTGAAGAAATTATAGAGGCTGTGTCATCTATAGCAAAAAAGTGGTCAAAAAATAAAGATTAAGTGGATATTTGAATTAAATGTTTGGTCAATAGCCTGTTAAACAAGGATATGATTGTCCTGTAAGTGTAACAGCAGCAATTACCAGGCCTTTGGCTCCCTTTGCAGGCATTTGTAATAACAAATTTGTAACTATTTGTAATAATTTTGAAGAAAGCAATTGACACATCACAAAATTTGTAACAGTTTTACTGGTTATAATGGGACTTGTATTGGTTTGTATTGTATTGGTTGTATTGTCTCTACTAGTAAGTATTGGTGGCTTGTTAAAACCAATAAGTGCTAATGGAATATGTCCCAAAACACACTACAGAAAACCATTTTTTCAATGGTTTTAATGGTTAAAAGTTGATGGTTTGTAATGTTTGTAATAGTATTTGTGATTTATTTGTGATTCATTTGTGATGGTATTAGAATTTTCTGTGATATTGTTTTTTTCAGCAGGGTTGCCTCATTGTTTTTATATAATGCATTTTAAGTCATTTTAAAGGCTGTTGTTTTTGTTTTTATAAGCACAAAAAATTAATGCTTCTTTGAAAATTATTATTTGAAATAACAAAACCATGGTTAATTTGCGGTTACCAAGGCTACAAGAACCATGATATATATATATATATATATATATATATTTTTTTTTTGTTTGTTTGTTT
>JAFVLL020032095.1:0-29203 GCA_021397915.2 Tor tambroides | reverse complement strand
GCTTCTCTTTTCCGCTTGGTTACAGAGGCCACAATTATCCTCCACTCATTCCTCCATCTGTTCTTACAATACGCCACATCTCTCCTTCATTCTGCTCTTTTCTACAAAATGAGCCACTGAAGCAGTATGTATGTAAGATGAAGTGTGTGTGCAGTTTAATCAGTGGATATGCGCATGACTTAGTGAGAGAGAAAGAGAGAGAGGGGGGAGAAAGAGAGCACAGCCATGCTAGCATAGAGCAACACAGTTTTTTTGCTGACAAAAACTAATAACAAGATGTAAATTGAAATAGCTCCGTTTAGTTATTTATTCTCTACGGCAGATGGGTTTGTAATCATAAATACCCATGGTGACACACAACAAACCACAGTACTTTTTGATTTGACATGGGCATTGAGAGAGCAGAATCTGTTATGCTTCAAACGAAAATACCAATTTGTAGCTCTGCATCCGAGATCAAAGCTTCCTGAATCTGTGTCTATTGTAAAAATTTTATGTTTCTCTAATAAAGTGCACAGAGTTACACACACATACAGATTTTGCATTTTTCTAATGTATTTTTTTTCATTGTAAATGAAATAAACAAAATGACAATTGAGCGAGAAGTTGAACTGAAAAATGAACATGAATTTCAGAAAGTCTTTGGTTTGTCCCTGTATTGTTTTAGTGGCAGCAGCACTAAAACTGCACACAGTTTTAATTGCAATAATATTTCACATTATTACTGTTTTTAACCTCTCATTTTACACATAAACAATTAATTTTATTGCCTACAGTTCCATTAGAAAGACAGAGAGCTAATAAATTAAAGAACTATGGCTGAACTGTGTGTGCGTGTGTGGTTCCTGGGTCCACTGGTAAAAAGAAAATGGGGTTGAACTTTGGCCTCATCTGAAAATGACAATTCAAAAATATGTCGATGATATTTGACCTCCGGTTGACCTTTAGCCTGTTCATTGTTTTGCTGTTCTCTGTTCTATTGAGATCTCTTAGAATAAGGAAATCTCTCAACCACTTACAGTATTATGGTCAATATCTATTTATTTCTCCCTCCTGCTGTGCTCTTTTTCATTCCAAACAGACCTACAGTACCATAATTGACAGGACTTTCAATTCCCCTGGAGCTAGCTAAGTGCCTTGCTCCAAGCCACAATGATGATTGGGAAAGATGGTGACCCACTTCCTTTGTCACACTTAGCTGGATGTAAACCTGCAATAGTTGTGTTGTAGCAGCCCAGATTATCAACCATTCAAGGAATAGCTCACCCAGTTCTGTCATTTGCTCACCCTCATGCAGTTCCAAACTCATATGACTCTTTCCTCAATAGACTTTAGTCAGGGTAGACGCTGCATTTAAAAAAGTGTGAATGAAAATAAGGCTATGAGGGTTACAAATGAGTACAGTCTGTTCAATGGTATAGACAAGGGCTGTGAAAATTAGATGTGACATATTCAGACTTTGCTTATGAAGATGCATTACATAAAGTATGACATGTCTAAGTGCATTTAAATTTGCAAAAATAGACTGAGAACTATCAAAAATCAGCTCATGCTATAAACAATGTAAGAAAAGATTACATTTTTTTGGTTTTTGACATCAAAACGAAAAAAAAAGCGCACATTGAACAAGCCTGTGGGGTTGCTAGAGATTCCGTAGAATAGTTCAGAGAAAAGTAGTGTAAAATTGTACAATGATAATAATAATAAAAAAAATACTACTATAAAGTTAATGAAAATGAATTTCATTCAAATGAACAAATACATAACTAAAATCTAAAATTTCACAAACTTATTTAATTCTACTTTCTAAAGACAGGTCAGAAACCATGTGATTGATCACAAATGATTTTATCATACTACAACAGTTTTATACGTTTATTTCCCGAGGAGGTGCTAAAGGGTCTGTAGGACTGTTAAGTTTTAAATGTATTTATTTAATATTTAAGTTTGCTGAATGGACTGTTTAGGCATTTATATCAATTTACACAGTGCTGGGTTGTAAAGCATAATTTTGAAATTCAGCAAAATACCTTTTTTTTTGTGTTCCATAGAAGAAAGAATGTTACACAGGTATGACATGTTTGACTGAATTACAGAATTTCAATTTATGGTGAACTGTCCCTTTAAGAAGATGACTACTACTCTGCCTAGTGCTCTCTGTGTAAATTCACACTCCTAGACTCTCTGGAAACCAAAAGACGAAGCTTGACTGTCACACACATGAAAACTCACGCTTGTGTGAGAGGGGGAGGGGTGTATGTACACATGTTTTTATTTATCATGTTGTGCTGGTGCGTGTGTATCTCACCAGTGCAGAGAGGCCTTCCTCTTTTTAACACCTTCTCATTTTTCCTTTGGCTTTCATAATAATCTGAATTATCAAATCATGCAAATTGTTACTGTAGCAAACATAAAATGAAGAGAGAAAGAATGAAGATGCAAAACAGACCGACTGTGCAGTGCATTTCCATATCAATGCTTCTTGGGTGTTTTTAAACGAACACAACAACACACACACACAAACAAGAAGACGACCAATCATATAGCTGATTTCATACATTCACACAATTCACAATTCACAGCTGAGGGTGGCATGTTTATTAGACGTTATCTCCTGTATATCAACTCTGACAGCATGAAGAGGAACATCTGGATGTTAGAAAAGGTTAATGTAATGTCAAAGGTCCCAAAGTGACCTACATTCAATCTCAAGTCAGAGCCACTGAAAGGAACGAGGGAATGCCACAAACACATCAACACACATTCACAAATCACAGAGCTTATGATATTTCATTCTTGGAGCTGTATGAATCAGTGTTGTGAGAGCATTAGCATTAGCATAGCTGCAACAAGCGATAAGAAATGGAGATCAGGCTGATTGTGAAGGAACACAATCACGCTGTTTGCATTTGTTCCCTTCTGATGACTCTCTCTCCCTCTCAATCTCTTGCTGTGTCTCAGGCGGCATGGTAAAAAGACCTTTTGGAGCATTCAATTCACTCCTTTGTGGCTGCTGTCAGCGTTTTAATTGAACCAGGCAAAGATGAACAATACCACAGAGAGTTATGGAGTATGTGTGAGTGTGTGAGTATGTGTGTGTGTGTGTGCAGGCGGGGCAGGGGGAAAGGAACGTTTAGTAAGACTGAGAGAGCTACTTGCTGTGATTCGACGTGAATTTGTCTACTAAAACAAAGTACCAGCTAGAGTCACTGTTGAATAACTCTCATGACTTTTGGTTCAATTGTTTGATTTACAGTTGCACCTTCACAAATATGACTGGATGAATGTTCTGTCATCATTTACTCACCCTTTAAAAACCCATATGACTTTTTTTCTTCTTCCATGGAACACAAAAGGAAATGTTTTGCAGTATGTCTGGCTGACTTCATTCTTTACAAAGAAATGGGAACTGGTTTGGAAACTGAGGTAACTGAGGTTTTTGGTAAATTATCCCTAAAGAAAGAGCAAAACATTTATTTAAGCTAATTCACAGTGCTAGTTTACACAGCAGTTTGCTGAGGCAGTGTGAACCTGCCTTTAGGATCAAATAAACTAAGTAGTGTAAAAAAAAAAGATAAAAAAACAAAAAACCAAACCAAACTAAACGAAACGAAACGAAGCGAAACGAAATAAAATAAAATAAAATAAAATAAAACAAAACAAAAAACAATATAAGGTACTCTACAGTTCAAAAGTTTGGGGTCGGTAAGATTTTTTTTACGTTTGTAAAAGTTCTTCTTGGCATTTATTTGATCAAAAATACAGTAAAAACAGTAATAGTGTGAAATTTTTTTACAATTTAAAATAACTGTTTTCTATTCATACAATAATATTTTCTATTAATATATTTGAATTTATTTGCCATCACATTATCTGTGATGGCAAAGCTGAAGTTTCAGCAGTCATTACTCCAGTCTTCAGCGTCACATGATTCTTCATAAATTGTTCTAACATACTGATTTGGTGCTCAAGAAACATTTTTAATTATTACCAATGTTGAACAGTCATGCTGCTTAATATTTTTGAGGAAACTGTAATATATTTTAGGATTCTTTGATGAATAGAATGTTCAAACGACAGCATTTATTTGAAATATATATATATATATATATATATATATATATTAACATTATTAATGTCTTTACATTAATTTAATGTATCCTTGGTGAATAAAAGTATTGACTTCTTTTAAAAAAAAGTACTCATTCCAAACTTTTGAACAACATTCCACTGATATTTCAGATAATATAAATGAGTTCAATTATAAAATGTAGGTGGACTGTGGCATCAAATCCTTGAAAACTCCTGCACTAACAGATAAATACTCACACAGGCACACGTAGTATATTGTGAACATGCAGCTCAGACTCAATAACAGGTCAGACCGTGATCCGGTAGGCAGCTGGATTATTCTCAGTATAATGGGATTATATGAAGCTGGTGTGCGATTATGACAGATAAGGATGTGGCTGTGAGTTCTGCTCTTGTGCAGTCAGATTAAGGATTAACCAGAGACAAGATGCTCTCATACTAACCCATACTATCCAGCAGGAGTGTGTGCTAACTCTCTCTCTTTCTACGCACTGCCTTGACCTTTTCATTTCATCTCTTATTTTTCTTCTCTGACTCCAACAGTGGAGCTCCAGGCACAGAGAACCCATGAAATTAAACCAGTATATCATCTCAAACACCCACACGCACACACTCAACATTTCCTCATTTAACACCGAAATGGTTGTGGAATGATATGGAGCGTCTACCTCGGTGAGTGAGCGTGTGTCAGTGTGACATTAATGTGTGAAGTCATTGATCAACCTCATCCCAGATTCCCGCAAGCAGTCAGGCACTTTAAAGTTCCACTAAACCGGATGCCAGACGCATCGCTGCTCTCTCACGGCCTCACGCACACACGAATTGCTCACACGCCAGCCGGAGTGAGTCCACAGACACCCCTGTCAATTTAAAACACATGCTGGATATGAGAAAAGAGAATCAAGGACAAAAAAATTCCCACAATGTCACTTGGCAAAACGACGATGTGTTCATCGCTGTCGCGCACGCGGCCGCATTCCCTGGCGACCACCCCTCAGACTTATTCAGATGCTGAGATTTCCCATGAGGCTCGTCGGTGTGACAGCACCAATGACAGCGGAGGGGCTGAGTGGGAGGAGCTGTCATGCTGCATGACAGCTCTGAGCCAATCACGGCCCAGCTGCAGTGATTGACAGCTCTGAGAGGGCTGGGACTGTCAAATCAGGCACTTTTGTTTATGTGGGTTGTTATATTTGTGTAAGCCTTCTCGATGTGTAAGTATCTGTAGGCTATCTCCTCTGTTGTTTTATGTTGATCACAGTTGACATTTAGCTGTTCAGTTTTGAAAGAATCATTTTTTCCATAGCCAAATGCACACTACACAACTCACGATCTTGTTACTGTGTTTGATCTTTTGAGATGTAGTATAAAAACGCTGATAACACTTTAGTATAGGGACCAATTCTCACTATTAACTAGATGCTTATTAGCATGTCTATTATTAATATATTGGCTTTTTATTAGTACTTATAAAGCACATATTCTGCATGACCATATTCTACATTCCTAATACTACGCAATACCTAAACTTAACAACTACTTTACAAACTATTAATAAGCAGCAAATTAGGAGTTTGAGGCAAAAGTCATAGTTAGTGCTTTGTTAATAGCGAGAATTGGACCTTAAAGTGTGACAAAACACTCTGCTAGTATGCACACTTTCTGCTAGTAGGCATACTTGTGAGATGCGTCTTCAAGTGTGAGCACCGTCCCAATAGGCAAGAAAGCAGAAATTAGCAAATTAAAAAAAAAAGAGATTCTGAAATAAATAGATTCATAATTCTGACATTTTTAATCTGAATTTTGAGTTTATATCTCACAATTCTGATATTTTCTCACAATTCTGAGTTTGCATCTCATAATTCTTATATTTTTAATCTGAATTCTGAGTTTACATCTCGTAATTCTGACATTTTTAATCTGAATTCTGAGTTTATATCTCAAATTCTGAATTTATATTGAGCAATTGTGTTTTGTTTCAGGCAAAGGTACAAAATAAAAAAGGACTTTTTCTCGCAATTTTGAGTTTATGAGTTTAACTTGTCTTCCCAGAATTGCAAGTTTATCTGTAAATCTTACAATTCTGACTTTATATCTTTGACTTTAAACTCTGACAACACGTTCCTTTGGAAACATCTAGGGAGGCCCTGAAAAGTACCAGTATTAAAGTTAGTTTTTCACAGCTAAAAACTGAAAAATGTTTATTTTAAATCCTAAAAATATCTTTTAGGATTAGGTTTAGTCTGCGGTAAACCTTTATATAAAACATTCTATAGAATATCCTCAGATAAATAGGGACTGTTGTTTCTTGGACTTTCCTCCTTATACTCGAAGTTAAAACTTCGCAGACATTACTAACAAAAGCACAGCACGAATCATTAATAACATGACCAACTGATCAGTCAAACTCTGTCTAACTAATCTCGCTGAAAGGACAACCTATCAGGGCTGCCCCGCCTCCTTTCTCCATGGCAACAGCCAATAGGCTCTGTTTTCTGGTTAATTGACTTTTTGAGAGCAGAGGCAGGAACATCAGTCTCTTTAATGGGAATAAAACCAACATCAAGAAATTAAGTCTCTCTCTTACACACACACACACACACACACACACACACACTCTCTAAAGCAATGCATCATCCCTGCTAAATAATAAAAACACTAAATCCCAGGCACACAAAACAAAAATCACATCCAATAGCACGAAACAAAACCCACATCCGAACACTCACACATGCACTGTACCAACAGAGACCAAACTTATCCAAAAAATCCACATAACCGTCTCCATTGTTTTAGCACCCAATTCACTAAAAGAATTATGCAAATCAGGTAACATGGCAACATGATAAACACAATTCGCATAGTGCAATTTACCACCAATTTAATGCATGTATATGTGTGTTTCTCATATAAACACATAAAACCTCTATATTTTGTGTTTTTTACTTCACGTCTTCAGTGCAAGAAAACAAACTAACAAGTAAACAAAGTTTTATTGACCTCCTAAAGCCAGAACACATCTGACACGTAGAATTTGTGGTGCCTCTGCAGGCTGGCCTTAAAACTGGAAGATAAACGAATATCAGAGAGAAGAGAGGATCTGATTCATAACGCTGCTGGAGGAGAGACAGAAATATTACATTTCCTCTCCCTTCGCTCCAACTGAGTGAATGGACACTTCACAGTGATGATTAGAATTTAAGCAGAGTGTGTTTGTCATGGAATAGGCAAATTATATGCAAATGTATGCACACACAATGATACAAGATTATACATAATTGTTGAAATAAAGCTTTTTTATTTGTGGCATTATTTTCAAAGGTACTATCACAAATCATATTATGTTGAGAATAAGTAGATATACCATTAGATTTGCTCAATTTAATTACCAATTTAATTTATATTTAGCAATGCCCCAGTTACTGTATAATTTATATATTTATATGATATTGGTGATATACATATATACTGTATATAATATTTTTTTCACTAAACATTTGCTGAAAAAGACGGAAAATGTTTTTTTTTGGAGTTACGAGACATTTTTTACCTGATTTGAGGAAAGTGCCAGACTTGCACACACAAACAAACAAGTCCTTTTCCTTTTTGACTGGTGTAGATTTCTTAGTGACTTTCATGTCACACCAATATTCTTTCTTCTCAGTGTGAGAGCATTGAAAGGAGAGAGAGAGAATGACTGGAAAAGAACCACAGCAGATAAAAGGAAAAGGGAAGGAGGGAGGGAAGACATAAAAGAGTGCAAATGTGATGCGCACATCAAAGCTTCACCATAACGACCATGGCATTTATGATGACAAGTACAATAAGTGTGTGTGTGTGCATATCTGTGACATTCTAAGGTACAATCTAAGGGGGATTTTTGTCCATTACAATCAAACATCTTTTCCACCCAAATTGCTCCGCTATTCATTCAAAAGACTGTTATGACCTTGACTGCTGATCTGAGACCTGCCTCAATGTTCTCAGAAGCGTTGAAGTCCCATGCTAGAAAATCCAGAAAAAAAACAAGCTTCTGGTGGCAGTAGGTATTACATATTTTCCAGCTGGTCTGAGCTGGTTTAGTTGATTGATTAGCTGCAATACCAGCATTCTTCAATACCTTTTCAACTGTTAAATTCTTGCAGTAAAAAAGGTAAAATAAGTATTTTTCTTTAATCCATGGGAAATATAAATTTATCAGTGACTAGCTGGATTTGTTTTGTTTTTCAATAAGAACCCATGTCATCAGGAATTCGGCATGAGGGTGAAAGATTCCTCTATGCAAACTTCACAACAAATTCAGATTAGTCATGCAAGTTTGCCACAGTGACCAACAGAAAACTTTTACGTTTGCAAGTGACTTCTGTGTGACCTATGATTCAAACATCGCTACACTATACTACACTATTGACAGTTAGCATGCCAAATTTTGCTAATGTGACCACTTCTTTGGTCAACCTGGTAAAGTGGTGGAGACATGGCTGAACTGGTTATCATACTTAACAATAATGTTAACCAAACATAACTTGACCACCTTAAAACTTCACCATGAGCATCCTTCTCTCAGGACCCCCTTTGAGCAGAGCCAGACTGTTCATCTCACCGCCTACCAAAATAAGCCCAACAGAACGGACAACAGCAATCTTTCACATTCTGACTTCCTGTCAATTAGACAGCGTTTCTACAGCAACGACAGCCTCTCTGCCCACCCACCAGAACGCTTTGCTTCTGGAGACAGACGGACGAGGCGTGCGTGTGTCATAGAGCAAAGCAGAAATAAGGGTGCAAAAATAAATATGGGCGTGTTTTATTAATGAACTCACGTCTCGCACTGAGCAACCCAAAATGCTGTCCGTATACCGTGCGTCATGTCACAGCGTCACATGTCATATCATTTTCATGTGTGGAGCCTTAGAGGAGGCGTTTAACTGATCTGAGTCAGTCCGACAGACTAACCAAGCCCAGTACAGCTAAGGCTGGCTTATTTCTAAACCATCTCTGTTAGCACCAATGAACGTCTTTTGATTTGGCTGTAGTCGGAATTTCAGGACGAGCCTTTTGTCAAGAGCTTATTTGACACACAGTTAACTAATAAAAGACTAATTTTTAAAAGATACAGATGAATTATGGGATCAGTTCAGTGGAGTGGGTTACAGCTCTTCTGCGGTTTAATTGGCTTCAGAATATGAGAGAAAGGGAATCCGGGGAATTTCACACAAACTGACATGGCATGTGTAAGTATGTAAATGTGTGTGTGTGTGGAAGGGCTCGGAAAAGACGGTTGCTTAAGCGGAACACCAGAGAATTCTGGGACGTGAGTTGCGCCTTGGGTAACATCATTGCAGAGGGCTGCAGTGACGCACTCCAAAAGATCACAGTTGCTCGCACACACACCGGGAGCAGTTATTTGGAGAGGACGGGCTGGAATATGACAACGATTCAAGCGCTGACAATTTACGGCAATCTTGCTCACCTCCCTCAGCGTCACCTGTCATCCTTCTTGTTTTTCATTTAACTAGCCCTCCCTCACCATTTTCTCTGTGAAACGGCATCCAAAAAGAGAAGCCAAATATCATCAGGAGATCCAGACGGAAGAGTTAAATTGCTCTGTTCTCCATCCAAAACACTGTAACAACCTTGACTGCTGATGTCAAAAGTGTTGAGGAGGAAAATGCAGGTGTGGTAGTTGGTTTTACATGATTTCTTGTGGTTTGGAGCTGGTCCAAAGTGGTTTAGTTGATCAACTGGAATACCAGATGGTTTATTTTAAAGACCATCTGGGTCAACCTGATTATAGACCATGTTGACTAAATGCTTGAATACATGCACAACTTTCTGAATCTAAACAGATTTTAAAACACTAGGCAACTTTGGACAACTTTGTAAAATGGTAAAAGAGAAAAACTGTTGCTAGGAGACAAATGGCACATTAAAACAATATGTGTTCTAAAATCAGCTCAAAATGTCAAACATCCTCCGACTGGATGGAATCATTGTCTGAAGTTCCCCTCAATGGGTTGAAGGTCCAAATTGCAGTTTCAATGCAGCTTCCAAGGGCTCTACACGATCCCAACAGAGGAATGAGGGTCTTATCTAGTGAAACCATTGGTCATTTTCAAAAAAAGTAAAAATTTATATACTTTTTAACCACAAATGTTCGTCTTGCATTAGTTTGACTTCAGGACAACAGTCACGTTGGAAAGGTCACGCGTGATGTAGACTGAAGTACCGACCCACCGTTTACAGCAAACATGCAAAGAAACTCAAACGTCATTAAATACACTAATGATGAGGTAAAATAATGATGTTGGATGATTTTGAAGTTGGAGGAGAAAATGAGATGGAGTTTTTTGCCCTACCCTATCTTTTGAACCTGAGTACACCGACAAAGAACTAACCACGAGTGACCTTTCCAACATGATCACGTAAAGTCGTGGACACACATCGCAGAGCAAGTACAAAATGAGCATTTGTGGTTAAAAAGTATATACATTTTTATTATTATTATTATTTTTTTTTAAAGAAAATGACCGATTGTTTTGCTTTATAAGACCTTATTCCTCGACTGGGATTGTGTAGAGCCCTTTGAAGCTGCACTGAAACTGCAATTTGGATCTTCAGCCCGTTGGCTCCCACTGAAGTCCACTATATGGATAAAAATCCTGGCATGTTTTCCTCAAAAACCTTCTTTTTGACTGAAGAAAGAAAGAAAGACATGCACCTCTTGGATGAAATGGGGATGAGTAAATTAGCAGGGAATTTTTATTATGGAAGTGAACTAATTGATTCAAATCCGTCAACTCCAACTTGCCAAAATCTGTAAACTGGCTCTGACGCTTAGCAACTAGCTTGTTCAAACTGCAAACTGAAGCTAAATTCTGGGTAAAATTGTTAGTGTATTCCATCCTTAGGCTGACAGGGACTCAACTATGTTCCAAAACACAATTTGACCTTCTAAACTATCTCCAGGTAGACTTTGACTGAACCAGTGAAGACCTGATTGAGCTGGACAACCTACTGTTCAAAAACAACTCGAGTAGCTTGACAGTAAGCCCTGACTCTCCCCTCATGACCCTTTTGGATAGGACCAGAGCTGTTCGCTTCACTGCCTGCCAATATCAGTCCAACAAAGAAATGGACAGCAGGAGTCTCTCACATTCAGAGTCAAGGCCATTAAACCCACTAACACCAGCAGGACTAATAAGCAAAAACGAAGATGGATATGCTAATTCTCCATCTCTCTTTTTTTTTATTCCCTCACTCCTACTTAGTTTCTTTTCTTCTCCCCCAGTTCCCCCCTGCTGTGGCCTGCTCTTACTGCAGTTCACACTCATTACTGTGGGAGCTGTAAATCTGTTTGCCGTTTTCTCACTCAAGAAGGAGGGAGAGAGAGACAGAAAGGAAGGAATGATGGAAGGACTGATGACTGAGTCAACTCCAGTAACCACAGATGGGAAAATGTGCTCAGATCTGAAAAGCAGCAACATTAATGTGACATTTTAAAGTCAAAACAGCATTCTCAACATATTTTCTTCTTTAATCTGACGTATTCCTGAGTGGATTTGGAAATTCCTTGAGAAAAACATGCAGGGAGGGATTTGATATTATTATAACTTAATTTTGATTTTGTTACAAGTTAGTTTATCTTAATTTATCTTTTCTTGAAATAAGTCTGTCTGATAAAAGAGTGCATTATATTATATTATATATTAATGTAGTATTGTATGTTATCCAATACTAATATTATTACCAATAATAAAATTCTACACTATTTTGACATGGTGGCAAAGGTAATCTAAATGTAGAATACAGGGACATGAGCATGCACAATTAAATATCCTAAATCACCAGGTATATATCCATTATGACTAATTTATATTAATGAAATCTCTGCCAATAACCAATATGGTACCGAAATATAGCATTTGCAAAACAGCTCGTAATATCTCGCAGACAAAAGTAAATGCATTTTGCTTCAAGTAAATGCATCTTGTTTAAAGAATGTTTACTTTTACAGGAAACCAAGACAAAATGAATGAAAAATGATTTCCTTTGTTCTTTAATTACTGCATCAAAGGTTAAGTCACGTTTCACTCACAGTGCAAGACTGAAGCTTAAACAAACTAAAGCTTGTCTGAGCCTCAGCTGACAGAACTGGACATAGACCTCAGACTACAGGAACCATCGGGAAGGACACATGCAAACACAGATACACACACTTATCAGTGTCTCTGTCCTCTTAGTGGACTGGACAACCTGCCCTCAGCAGACAGAGAAAGAGAGAACCAGACAGAGATGAAACAAGGAGAGAGAGGAGGAAGATTATGTCATTGGATGCTTTTTGACTCAGAGCAGTTTGAGTGACTGAAGGTCTCAACCCATCATGACAATATTCAGATCACACAGACACAAGACCCCGAGCGCAATATGTGTGTGTGTGGCGGGTGGCTGTCCTTGCCTGTCCTGGCCACACCCTGCAGGGCATTAGTTATAAAAGGAGCAGAGCTGTCTACACACACACACACACACACACACACACACACACACACACACACACACACACACAACAAACACAGTCTCTTGCTCTCCGAGTGTTGCTCTTTTCGTGTTACACCATTCCCAGGGTGACAACGACACAATGAACACCCTAACCTTAAATCTGTCCTCCACCTAAACCCTTAATGTAATCCACAATCCTAACCTCTGATCCTAACCATTCGCTCATTCCCAACCTTATCTTTCACTCTAACTCTGAATTTTAATAGTTCACTCAGTCAATTCCAAACCCACCCCAAAACCTTAAATCTAACATTAATCTTAATCCTTTAAGAAAACCCTACATTTCTCCAACTATAATCCTGATCTTCTGTACCCTTCCTTTCATAACTTGACATGATTACAGACAAGACTTCTGCTTATTTCTAAAGTAAATATAAGTGTTGTTATTGTTACTATCTCTTTTGTTCATTAAAATAAAGCTGAAATAAAATGCATATATGAGATGAAAAACTTCGAAGATTAATGTTATTTTAGAAACTAGCATAAGTAAGTTGAAGCATTAAAATGACCAAATAAATAAATAAAAGCTAAATAGAAACATATAAAAAACTAAAACGGACAAAAATGACAGGCACATAAATTTTCTAAAACAAACAAAAATGAAAATTGAACTAATAAAATTAAAAATATTAAATAGTAACATTACATAACATTAAATATACTATATAAATAATACTAAAATAACACTGGTAAGTCTATGGAAGATATGTGTGTTTGAACAGTTTATAATTTTCAAAATTTTGCCAAAATTAAAAAAAAAAAAAAAAAAAAAAAAATTAGTAAAACATGATTGATATAATGTACCCAGAAAAGATGGGTACCTTTTTTTTTTCAATAAAAAGCACATGCTGCTTTCTCTGCCCTCATTACTTAATGAACATGCAAAACATCAGTAACAGCATCTACATTTTGCTCCAAGGTAAATTAATTTTAATTTTAATAATTTAATGCTGATTCATGTACATACTGATTCAGGTTGTTGTGTTGACAGTAACTAAAGAGTTCACACTGCCACAGTGAGTATGCTGCAGAAAAAGTTGTGTTGACTTACACTGATGTTATCATTTCTAATCGCTTTCAAATGACTATGTCAAGCATTTTCCTCAGATTCACAGTCTCTTCAGTTTTTAATCTGGTTACTGCTTAATTTACCACTTTTTTACATTACAAGGGAAAATGTTTCACAATGTCACGATTCATTCCAACTCATCTAGGAATGATAATCGAAGAAATTTTTACTACTTTCTGAGCTCATTTAAATGACCCTGCACTGTAAAAAATGACCGTGATTTTAACGGTAAAAAAATGTGAAAATGCTACAGAAAAAACCTGTTAAATGGTTAACGGTAAGTTCCTGTAAAATCCACAGGAAAAAACCATAAACTGACGTTCCCAGAATTCCCTGCGTTGCATTTCAAATTTTGTTTGAATTTGATGTTTTTTCTTTGAAATAACTATGTTTCTTCTTAGTTTTTTTCTTATCAGTTATGTTTATTAGGGTTGTATGTTACATCTAATGTTGTTAAATTAATGTTTATAGCATATTTCAGTTTAATGAGTCTCACCATGATGGTGTTTAGTACTTGTGTGAATGACACTGTGCACCTTCTATATATGTTAGTATTTAAAAGCTGCTTGTGATGGGCTTTGGTTCATCACGTGACTTTCTCATCACCACCTGCATTTGGTGGTTATCAGTGTATTTCAAAGGTACAAAACAGATTTCAGTACTTCAATAGGTTGGTATATTAACATTATATCAGTTCATAAAATTACGGTATTTAACTGTAAATATAAGTTAAAACCATAAAACCTAAAATGTTGTTACCGTATTTTTTACGGTAGAATTCCGGCAACCACAGCTGCCAGTTTTTTACCGTAAATTTTACGGAATTTTTTTTACAGTGTGTTTTCAGCACATTCCTATAGAGTTAGCAACACAAACCAAGAAAGGAGGAGCTTAACAAAAGGTCAACTGCATAAAATAAACTTAACTTATACTGATAGCATCTTCCCATTACATTATTCTTATTTCCCCTTCTGCAGCACACCGGAAGGATCCAATTTAACACCAAAATGTTCATTACACCCATAAACATCACTGCAGCCATTGCAGAACAACTCAAGATAATAGAGCTAGCTAAAGATAGCATTTTATTAGCAATTACAAGGATGCTAAAGGGACAGACAGCTATAAAAGAAATGACAATTTTCCTCATGCTGTTTCAATCTCTGCTGATGTACTCATGACTCTAGAGTTCACTCATGAAATCCTCATATTCCACAAATCTGTTCAAATAATCAAATTTCAAGACAATCCCCCTGGATATTCACATTCGACTCAAAGGTTTAATCAGAGTATTACTGCTGATCTAGTGAAGCAATGTAAGTTAGTTCGGCCAGAGGACGCTTAAAATTAATGAAAGCACTTTTTCAGTCTAATGGCGTTATTGAACAGTAAAAGGACGTAGCAGCTCTTTCCTGTAATTATACAGCAGCAGTGACGGTTGTCTGGCCTCAGATCAGTAATGGAAGTAAGATTTAGTGCCGGCCCTTAATCAGTCTGATTAATGAAGCATCTCAGACTTTATTGATACAGACGATACTTGTTTTTGAATAAAGCTTTTCAAAAACTGTCCTACTAGAGATCTAGAGAGAAGGGTATGTACGGTATCTGGAGACTGTGTGTATATGTAAGGAGGTTGTTTGTATTAGTTGGGCGTGTTTTTGCAGATGATTGAGTAAACGCTGTAAATTAGTTGCGCGCTTGTGTGTGTATCTGAATGAATATAAAGCTGAAGCTGTGTTTGTGCTCATCAACTCACTCAAACTCCAATTTTAGCTGTAAGATAAAATCCTGCAAATTGGCACCAGCTCTGCAGAAACGACCAGCATTACTGGTTCTCATGGCATGCTGGTGTGCTTGTTTGTCCCTTACTGTTGAACATTGGCAAAGTGGTTTTTGATTTTGCTTTGCTAGCTAATTAATGAACACTCCCAAACATATCCTATAAAGCAAACATGAGACAATGATGCGAATGCACAAGTAAACTTGAACTTAGTTAAAGGGATAGTTCAGCCAAAAATTCTGTCATTAATTACTCTCCAAACTCAAACCCGTAAGACCTTAGTTCATCTTCGGAACACAAATTATGATATTTTTGAAGAAATCCGAGAACTTTCTGACCCTGCATAGACAGCAATACAACTGACACGTTCATGGCCCAGAAAAGTAGTAAAGGTAGCCTTTCGGGGCCTTGAACGTGACAGTTGCATCATGTTCCGAAGATGAACGAAGGTCTTATGGGTTTGGAACGACATGAGGGAAATTAATGACCAAATTTTCATATTTGGGTGAATTATCCCTTTAAATGTGAGCAACGTTATTAATGTTGTCTTTCTGAAAAACAGAACATGAATACAAAAAAGCACAGAGTTAACAGTTCCCCTATAGGCTATTTACTTTGATTAACCAACAAAACCCTGCTGGCCCAACCATCTTGCCCATCAGTTCACCAACATTAAACCAGCTAGTTAGTCATCCTAAATCAGCTTGAAAATTTATGGAAATTGCAGGAAGCTTTGCAACGTACACGCACTTGCTCACCGATGCGCAGCTGACACCTGGCTTATTCTGTGCGACAGAATATGATTGATTATCTTCATTGACATTAGCCGTGGGCAGCTGAAGATCCGATGAACGTCTCTTCCAACACTAACGACTGAAGGTCAATGATACAATTAGAAGAGACGTGAACACCAGCCAGGACAAACAACAGTTAGCGCCTCAACTGATGCTCTTCTAGAAGTAAAAAAGTGCCAGGTTGCCTTGTTGGGTTTTGCTTCCTCAATCAGGATCTGTCTTACGCATCGCTAGTCAGATTTTATGGTTCATCTTTTATGGTTATGATAGTTTCGTGTCCTTATCGTTTATGTTGCCGTGTTACATCTAATACATTTAACATGATTTCAGTGCAGTCGCACATGTTTGTTTTTCCATCACAGTGGGAACTTTCTATTGACTTTTATTGTTTTTAAACTGAGATACTGTACAAGTAGTTCTACAGTATCTAATCTTCATAGAAACCTTCTGTATTTTTACATTTTCAAGACATTATTTAGTACATACGGGTCGGCACTGAAATTTATTCTGCTCTCAAACATACTGTACATACAATCAACATCAACTAAATAAAATAAAATAAAATTAAATAAAACAGATTTGAACCCCTACAGTATCTCTCTCTCTTTCATGGTCAATGTCTCTGTGAACTAGCGAATGAGTGTGTTTGAGTGCATGCATGTGTGTTTGAAATCCTGAGGGGCCGGGTTGTCTGCCCAGATAACCGTGTCTACCCTTCAACCTGTTTCATTATTTAAGACATGTTCTCCCTCGTTTCTCTCTCTCCCTCAAAAACTGAAAAGCAGAAAGGGCAGAATAAGGTGTGAATGAATGAAAGTGTGAAAAATATAAGACAGATATTAGAAATAAAAGAAAGAGTGAGTGAGAGAGAGAGAGAGGGAAAGTGAGTCCCTGGGATATCTATCTGCTTGCAGTCGTTCATTTCAAGAGTGGAAGAGGAATAAACTGCCCTCTGGCTTCCCAGCATGCATCACCAATCCTAAAGTCTTCAGCAAGCTGAACTCAGCAACTAGATTTTCGATTTTTTTTAAAAGTGCAAACAACGAATTCTCAGTAATTCACATAGGTTACATATGCCCAGCTGTTTAAGTTTTCATACAGGATGTAAATTTGCGTGTGGCAGGGCTCAATGTGGCCAAGCTAACTTCCAGGTCACAGCTCTGATGTAAATTATTTGCTAACATGGTGTCCTAATGTGACAAGGCACAATGTTGACATGTTTCCAGCAAAAGGCGAATTGTGTGCCCGTGTTGAATTTTAATAAAGCCTGTCACTCGCAGCCAATCAGAAGATATTTTAAATTTAAATTACAATACAGTGCAGCAGTCACCGCCCACTTTTTAGTTCCCGAAGTATCCCCTTTCATTTTCTTCAATTAGTGTTCTACGGCATGAACCAAATCAGTCAGCTTTGAGATTATGAAGTGTTTGAAAATCAAGAGAAAAGACAAAAGGTGAAAGAACGTGTACTGTACATACCGTAATATCTTTTGTAAAACAATGAATTACTCAGCCCATTAAGCACTGTGAATGGCATAATCAAAGAGAATCCGATAGTACATTTAAAAAAAGATTGATTATTAGTATAAAAAGCAATATATTAGCAAATGTGATTATGTATGATTTGCAACGCTTCATAGGAGTTCACTGCTTTCAATGCAGTTTTTGTTTCTATGGTAACAGCAGCTTTTATGTTTAATTTTTTTTTCAAGAGTTTCCCATTTCAGGATTGTGGGTGTTGTAGTTCTTCGATTCAAATCAGACACATGACTTTTTTTAAAGAAATAAAACTGAAATCACACTGACTTATGGCTTCTGCCTAAGCATATACTGTCATTTAATAATATGGGAGATCAATGTATGATTGTCTTGAAAGGTTATACTGTATATTACTGTTAAAGACTTTGACATTGGTGAGATTTTTTTAATGTTTTTGAAAGAAATATTTTATGGTCACCAAGGCTTATTTATTTAATCGGAAACACAGTAAAGCAGTAATATTGTGAAATATCGAAATATTGTGAAATATTATTAAAATCGCTGACATTTCAGCAGCCATTACTCCAGTCTTCAGTGTCACATGATCCTTCAGAAATCCTAATATATGGTGCTCAAGTAACATTTATTATTATTTTCAAAGTTAAACAATTCTGCTGCTATTTTTATGGAAACCATGATACATATTTTTCCAGGATTAAAAAAAAAAGATTCTTTTTTTCAGAAAATCTGTTTTATCAAATATTATGTTTTTACTTTCAATTTTGATCAATTTAATGATTACTTGCTCAATAAAAGTATTTATTTCTTTTGAAACAATAATATTAATAATAAATAAAAATCATACAGACCACAAACTTTTGAGAGGCAGTAAAGCAGGGACATTTTTTTGAAACATTAATAAGAAAATTAAATTTTTTGCTTGTGGTCGCCTCTCCACACAAACCACCTTGGTTTTCCATAGACTCACTCTACTAAACAAAACAAATCACACATTATCAGATTTATTCCATCACCTGCTCTTGATGTTCGCGTTAGCGCTCAAACACGGCCATGCACCCCATAGAGTGCATCCTCTCTGCGCTTTCATAATTACCTTGCGTTCTATCACAGAATGTTTGGCATTTATCGCATTTCTGCGCACAGCATGATATCCTCTCTTGCTCTCTTTCGTCCTCTCCTTCTTTCTCACTCTAATATAAGAAACTTGGCTGCACCTGTCAGGGCTCTTATATAACACTACAGTACAATACAACATCCCTACTGCAAAACAACTGAAAGCGCACAAACATCTGATCTGATGCAGAGAACATTTATCGTGCCATGGCAAGACGTGAACAGATTCAACCCTGCTTTACACGTTACTGAATCAGGAGATGGTGCAGCTAAGACAAAAACCAGGGGAACACGTGTGTGTTGCCAGGGGCCTGAGGAGACATCTATAAATACGTTTGTGAACCAGGCCAGAGCGGAAATAGGGAAATGAAGCAGGACAACCTCCACTGAGCCAGGACTAGAAAAGAAAGAGTAAGACAAAGACAAGACTAACAAAAAGAGAGAGATATGAACTGCTTTATATAACACATGACATATCTAGGAATAAAAACATCACAAATGAGATATCTTTCATTTTGCAATTTTTTCTGAAAGACACCATGGGGCCATGGCCCCTCCAATTTTAGTCCCCTGAACCAAGTAAATAAGTAATATACTTAAGTATAATTTTGGAGAATTTCTATACTTTATTTCACAGGTAAATATATACCTATAACACCTGACAATTTCATTTAAACCTCTAATATACAAAGTACATGATTTGCAAGGCATAATGACTAAAATCTGCCCTCTTTTTGTCCATTTTACTGAGTTTCCTGATAGAGCACATTAGATACAGAAAAAAGTACCAACATGCAGGGAACATACATTGAGGGAAAATAATAATCTTACAAATCGACTACTAATAGGCCTACTATTGTAAAGACTTGGCTTATGAATATTAATTAGTTTACAGGATTGGGAGGTCCATGGCTCTTACGCATGACCACATATTAATGACAGGTCACAAAGTCCGTAGGAGTTTCACAAAAAAAAAAAAAGAAAAAAGAAAGAAGGTAATCTGTATACTGTATGTTTACTGTAATTTTCAAGAATTCCTCAAACTGTACTTATATATTTTAGCCAACACACATTTTCTTATCAGATTATTTCAAGACTCAATTATCTGGTCTGTTCTATTCTAGTAATTTTGTAGCTTTATAGTCTTACTGTATGCAAACACTGTTTCTATCTGTCTTATTCCTCATGGAAAACTGAAGCTTGAAATCTTTCAAATCCAAAAAATAAATGAAATAAAATAAAGAGTACTGTAAATTACTTGTCTTCATTTTGGGTTGCTTTTTAAAAAAAACATGACAGAAGTCCATTAAATTTCCAGAGTTTTGAAAGAACAACCACTGAGCAATAAAATTTTCATCTGGGTAAACCAATAGGCACAACTTGTACCAAATTGCAAGCAAAAGCAAAACCTCTTATAAAAATGGCAGCAGAAACAACAGCTGGCATTTTAGTGGAGCTAAAAAGCTCTTAACGATTACAAGACAGAATGAGACACTATCAGGGCATGTGCTCCCAGAATTCACTAACAACTAACCCACTCACACTCTCTCTCTCTCATTCACACCGCTACTGGACAGTCAGTACCAAGAGACACTAACAGGATGGCAGACAGACCACAGTGGCACCCTGACATGTTTCAACCCTGCGACTCACTGATTGCGACTGTGTGTGTGTGTGTGTGTTGGCTGAAGGACAGGCTGATTGCTGTGTCTTCATGTTAACCTTTCAGACAACAGAATAAGTGGTGTTACTGTATAAGAGCCTTTCCTGCTTCTGTAACAAGCCACCCACATCAGTGTGAACTGACAGTACCTTATCAAGTTTTTCACTCTGCTGCCATTTGATTACCATAGATGTACTCAAACTCAAAAATATGACACATCATTAGAGAACGACAGTTAAAAACAGAGACAGAGAGAATTTGCCATTCAGAGATTTCTGACATCTTCTGTGTGTCACTGCCAAACATACCTGGGGCGTATATTTGAATTTTAACCCAGTGTGTGTATGTATGTATGCGAGAGAGATAGAGATCCACACATACACACACATTTCCAATGGGAGATGTGTAATGATGTTCTGTCAATAGAGGGTGAATCTTTCGGTCTAATCCTTTTAGAAAACTCTGCCAAAGCCAGATGAGCAGTGAATGGAGAACAGAGAGAGAGAAAGAGACAGAGAAAAGGTGGATGAATAATGCAGTCACACAGCACATTCTCTTGAGCCCTCTAGACATCAAATGAAGGGATCAACACTAACAGACTGAATGCACACACACACACACACACACACACACACACACACACACACACACACACAGACATACACAGAGAGAGACGTTTACCTCACAATTTAATTAAAGACATACCATAGGCTTTCGTTTTTACAGGGGAAGTGTGTAATTTCTGTGCCACTACTGAACTGCAAAATCAATAACTGTTTCCAAACACGTTTCCCAATCAATCCTACTTATGCTCTTTTAACTTCGGAGGACTATATTGTTTCTAAAATATAGCCGTATGTAAATATACAAAATCACAAACATAAATTGAAGACTTCACAATTTAAACACTAGTCTGAGATATTAATTAGTTTTATATATATATATATATATAGTTATATATATACACATATACATACACACACACACACACACACACACACATATATATATATATATATATATATATATATATTTCTGTCATGACAACTCTCGGAGGGATTGGCATGGTAATGTATGACAATGTTAATGTATTTGGTCTTGGCGGAAGAGAGCTGCTATGCTGCTGTTGCTGCGGCAGAGCAAGTACCGAGACTTGCTACTGCCAATACATCCACAACATACTGCTGTGAGCATGTAAGAAATACTGCTGCTGCAAAAATAACATACATGAAATAACCCCCTATAGCATACATGAATCACCTCGTAGCAGATCTATACAGGTGGAGCTGGGGAAGGTGGAGAGTTTCTGAAACATGCTGCGAAACTGCTACAACAAGCACTAGTCATATATCTGAATGTTGAGCAGAGAGCTCATTGGCTACCGATACAGGAGAGAACCAATCAGCTGTGCCATGTGATAATGATGTCATTAGGTCAGATTGAGTTAGACCTATCGGAATGTGTCATCTAGAGTTTCATGCAAGAACTCTGTGTATGTATATATATATATATATATATATATATATATATATCTGAATATATATATTTGTAATGTCAAAATTAGCGCATTAACACAGGCGATTAATTTTTCCAGTTTAACAGCATTAAAAATATTTAATGCAGGGGCGGGGCTAGGGTTAGCCACCCCACTCACAACGCAGAATGTCTTTACGACCACATCAAACTGGAGACTTTTAAGACGAGCACTCCACTTCGCCTCAGTGACAGGCACAAGTCAAACGAGAGCGGAAACGGTACAGGTGATGAGGCAGCTTCAGTAGAACAACAGTGAACTGCAGTCAGATGAAGTTTTGTCAGGCCACATGTCAGTAAAAACGATTTTCCTGTCCTGTCAGCCGTTATACTGTGCTCGTATCGCATGGTCTTCAAATGAATGCACAAATACGGCAGCGCGTGCTGTAGCTTGTATCATTTCATATTAAAGTGTGGATGAAAATATGATCATGCATGTCAGATCCATGTCATGTTCAGCAGCGGCAGCTCTTAAAGTAATAGTAGTCAAATAACCTAATAACCCAGCTGCTGTGATGACTGATAATCAAAGAACAAAAGAAAAAAGATGAAATCAATAACTTTTGTAGCTTTAAGGAGTCATCTATATTTAATTTAGAATTTAGTTTTTGATAACTTTATTGAATTTCTGTTTATTTCATATTTGCTGAGGGGCACAGGTAAATATGACATTTATTATAATGGGTTTATGTGAAGAATATTTTAAGTTCACCTAAATTAGAAGCTGTTATTTTTTTAAAGTCTAATAAATGTTAAAATTGATAGCTCTCAATTATACTGTATTGTTAAATGGCTATAGTCAATGGTTAAATATTAGGGGAAAAAATAACAATTTCCTAGAGACATCAGTAGTATTGGTATCAGTGATACTCACCTTTAGTCATAAAAAAGATGCCATTAAACAAATATTAAAACAAAATAAAAAAATATTAAAAATATACTGTCTTTATCTTGTTTCTACATCAGTGGAATGTAGAAACCTTTTTTCCCAACCTTTTTTCTGCCACGGCACAGCTTTGATATGTAAAAAAAAAATCCCACGGCACACAACTAAGAATTACAAAAAAAAAAAAAGATAGAAAGGGGAAACGGTTTTTTTTTTTCCCCCCAATAATTAAACATTGCGTCATAAGAGTTGGTATTTTGGCTTTATATATGATCAGACACTTGCACTTAATTTCTGAAAATCATATTCAAATGGAGTTAATGAGGTTTTTGACGAGCGAGTGACAGAGATCTGTGTTTTGTTTATCATTAGAACAGCCGCCTCTGAGGCAGTAAATTAATAGCATCACGTTTTCACCAGTTTGCAGGTTATAAAGTTTATTGTAGCTATATGGACGCTCAGTTTCTCTGGTTGTTAATACATTTGGCCAAAATCTCACAATATAAAAGACGAACAGCTATGATATTTAAAACGTAACTTACAAAAGTGTACTGGCTACAACTAGACAGCAAATGCTAAGACTCTTCTCTGCTCTTTATACACACAAATACATTAGCCTTTATAGACAGTGTTTCTTGAGTACAGAAAACGCTGTACTTATTCAAACATCAGTTCTTTATTTACCCTTGCACTGCAAAGAAGTAGACGTCTGTCTTTAAACTGTGTGTCGCAGCGTTTCATTCTGAATGGAGGCGGGGTGGAGTTATGAGGTTTGACTGACAAGCTGAGGATCCAATTGCGTTACGAGGTTTAGCCACAAGCTCTTTTGAATGCTTTTCATTGGTTAAATATATGTAAAACCCACAAACCGACATAATGACCAATAGCACTGATTTTAAATAATAACAAAATATAATAGAGATAAGGAAGTTTTAGATAATTTTCCGTGGCACACTAGTGGTTGGGAAACACTGTTCTACATTAATAGATTTAATGTGAAATTATTGCAATATAAAAGTATACTTAAAAACTTTAATGTTAGGTGATTAACTAACAGAAAAAAATGCGCCATTAATTAGTTAATTTTTTAATTGATTGACAGCACTAATATGGTGCTGTCAAACGATTAATCGCATCCAAAATAAAAGTTTTTGTTTACATAATATGTGTGTGTGCTGTGTATATTTATTATGTATATAAATACAAACACATGCATGTATATAAGAAAATATGTTATGTTTATATATTACATTTTTATATATAATATAAAATATAAGAATATAAATATATAAATGTATATGCATATAAATATTTCCAAAATATATGCTGTGTGTGTGTATGTATATATAATATATATATATATGTATATATATATATATATATACACACACACACACACACACACACACACACACAACTAAAGTAATTCAATGATTAAAGGATAAAAGCACATAACAAAATTACATAAGTAAAATTAAAATGAAAACTGAAAATATAAAGATAATTCAAAATATTAATACAACTATAATAGTATTAAAAAACCTTACTTAATACTACTAATGCATTAAATGATGTTAATAAATTCAACAAGTAATATGCTACCAGATCACCCATCCAGTGAAATGTACACAAAACACAGATGCATTTTCAAGTGTTTATGCACATTTTGGGGGAATTCACAAACATGAGGGAGTTATGCAAATTAGGTAGCAGTATAAACATACCCAAAAAGTGCTGCAATTTGCACAACACAAGTCCACATTGTGCTGATCAGTTCTGTTTTGTGGAGAATGCATCAACCCAGCATATCAGTCCACACCTGCAATCAAGTCTCTTGAACTACAATGACTTAACTGAAATACTCAGTGTGCATTTAGTGCATGCTTAACCTGGATAGCAGGTAATGAGTGAATAAGATGCAGTATTTTTTTAACTGAAATACAGCATGCAAAAAAGATGAATGATTTAGTTATTTTGCCCCATCTGTATTTTTAGTGTGTGCATGCACACAAACATAAAATAGCCTTTTAAACCAGTACACAAAACACTGTACATCTCTAAACAACACACAGAGAGATACTGAAGTACCAAAAAAAAGAAGACTCATCTGACCATAGTAAAACACCACCAATAGGCACACAGACAAGAAAACTCTGACTTTCCACAAAATGGAATACATCAGATGACAAGTGTTTGATTAATTTAAATGGTGGGTGTGATTGATTCCTCTCTCAGCACAGCACTGATAACTGGGACAAGCGTTATTATCTCTGCCTCCCAGGAACTGGACCGAGCCGATCCATGAAGTCTATTGTGTTGCGAAGAAAAAGATCATCCCCAGCACGTCTCCATCTGCTAGCTTTGAAACGAAGCATCCTGAAGAGGGGACGTGCGCACAACACAACGACATAAACAAGAGGGGAGGTACAGGATAGCTGGACCTCCGAGAGGGCCAAATTCCTGTCAGTGGATTACAAACAAAACTGCCCTCATTACATGACTCAGCAGGATTAGGAGATTATCAGATGTCACCTCACACACACACACACACACACACACACACACACACACACACACACACACACACAGGCTCATCTCTCCCTCCATTATTCTTCTATATAGGGGTGATTCTTCACTTAGGGAACTAGGATCCCCTAACTTTGGGAAAAAAGTCTTTAAGACAAAAAATAATTACAGTAACAAAGTATAGATTATAATGGTGTTTAACTTTTTATTGTGTTACTTTAATTGCCTTTTCCTCATTTTTAAGAGGTTCAATTAAAGTTTTTAAAGGTTAACTTAGACAGAAATCCACTGTTCTGGACCTTGCCAGACTTTTTAACTTTCACACTACTAAAAATTGTATAAAAAGTGTCAGGAAAATTATATTCTGTACTTTGCCCTAAGACCCTGTACAATTAAATATACTGTCTATACAGCATGTGCACTACTGTTCAAAAGTTTGGTATCAATAAGATTTTATTAATACTTTTATTCAGCAAGTTTGTTATCAATAAGATTTTATTAAAGAACTTAATACTTCTATTCAGCAAGTTTGGTAATTAATATTTTTATTCAGCAAGAATGCATGAAATTAATCTCTATTAATTTCTATTCATCAAAGAATCATGAACAAATGTATCATGGTTTACACAAAAATATTAAACAGAACAACTGGTTGATAATAACAAGTAATGTTTCTTGAGCACCAAATCAGCATATTAGAATGATTTCTGAAGAATCATGTGACACTGAAGACTGGAGTATCACAGGAATAAATTACAATTATTAAAATATATAAAAAGAGAAAAGTGCATTTTGATCAAATGCAGCAATTCAAAACATTTAAAAATCTTTGACTATGTTGACTATTTTCTACTTGCTGTCCAACTTTAAAAAAATAAATAATAATAATAATAATAATAATAAGGTCAGTTATCACATATTACCAACATACACAACATTAAAATCCTTGCAATCTCACATTACAGCAAAAAAATAAATAAAATTCCAAATTTCTACATAGATAAAAGTATATTTTTCCACATCTCAAGTAGTCAAAAGTGGCTGAATTGAAGGATCACCCACATGCTGCACAGTGTGAGTGTTCTTGACATTGCCAAAAGACTTGTTTATGAAACTAAAAGTTGAAATCCAACCAAAAAAGGTGTAATATTACATACGAATAAGAATCTAAACATTCTGCCTCTCTCTCTCTGTTACTCTCTGCCTTCTCTGTCTTTTTTCTTCTCCTCCTGCCTTTCTTCTTCTATAATGAGGATGGATCTCTTCTTGTGCTTGTTTCAACATCATGAATCTAAAGCTGAGCTCATTACTGAACCAGGGACATTTAATAACCTCCTTTTCAGAGAGCTAATAAGCATTAATGCTCCTTCCTTAGCTCCAGGCCAGAGTGTGAACTGACATTCAGCAAATCACTTGCGCCGGCCAGAGGAATCGCCCTCGCTTTCAGCCCAACTCGGGGAACTTCGGCGTAAAAAGTGCCGCATCCAGCTGTGCCTGGATTTGTTCGGAAAGAAACGGGACCTGCAGGCCACCGTAGATTAGTGCGGGAAGTTTTAATCCTTTGAAAAAGTCACAGGAGAAAGATCAGCAGCTTAAAAGTTCCACTGCAGAAGGCGAAAGGCCAACTTAAAAGAAGGATGATAGCTCAGACTTAGTGTGCTTAAGTGTGTGTGTGTCATAAGTCTGGTAAAGGTGTGTAAAATTGATCTAATCCAGGGGAATCGGTCTCCACTGGCAGCAGGATTTTCCTACTCCACTAATCTTTAAAGAGAAACATGCCAATGTTTCCACATGCACCAGCTCATTTATAAAGCACCCCTTTTTTGCCTCCCTCTCAGTGCTATTTTCTCCCCCTTGTTCCTCTTTCCTCATTTGTGACCTGCAGAATGGCAGCCACTCCATCACGTCTGTTGCTTAGTGATGACTTTTTGTAAGTTCAGCTCTCTCTGTCTCTTTATACATACAGACAAACACACTAACTTCCTGTTCCTGACTGAGCTTTACTGCGCTGCTCTGGATTTAAGGGGGTCATATCTCACATTTTTGTGGCATTTTATTATTTTTTTTTCCTCTGAAGTCAACTTATATTGGTTGCTAAAGGTTTCTTGCACCATAATTTAGCTTTTGATGACTATTTTCCACCCGCTTCCACCCTAAGGCTGTTTTTTATACTGTACCTTTAAGACTTCCAAAGAACTTCTGTTATGATTGGCTAACTTCTAAGCAAGTGAAAAGAATAGAGTTTTTAACTTTCATCTCATGTACACTGTAAAAAATAAGTGTAATTTTAACAGTAAAATTTTGTAAAAATGCTACGGAAAAAACTGTTAATAGGTTAACAGTAAGTTCCCGTACTATATACAGAGAAAAACTGTAAAATATCTAACCAGACATTTCATGTAATTTTACAGTAAAATGCTGTTAACTGCAGTTTTTAGAAGTAAAAAAAAAAAACATAACAATGTATAATTTACAGTCAAAAACTGTAAACTGATATTCCCTGAATTCCCTGCATGACATTCCACATTTGAAAGTATTTTGTTTAAATAATCATGTTTTTTAATAGTTTTTGTTATCAGTTATGTACATTTGGGCTTTATGTTACATCTTCTGTTGTTTAATGAAAGTTTATTGCATTATTTAAGTATCACGTGTGTTAGCACTGTGTTTTGTATTTGCATGAATGACTCTGTGCACCTTCTATATATTAGTCTTATACTTCTGCTTGTGGTGAAACTACTTGTGATGAGCTTTGATTCTTCATGTGGCTTTCTCTTTTACCACCTGCATTATTATGGTGGTTGTCAGTATGTTTAAGGTACAGAACAGATTTTAATAGCAGTGTGTGTTGTTGAACTTACTGGTTTACATTCAAATTTCCTTGTTCGCAAATTACAGTTTTATACTGTAAATTTTACAGTTTGTTCTGTAAATGTGTTTACAGTTTTTCTGTATTTTTTCAAAATTATTCTGGCAACCACAGCTGCCAAAATTATTTTGTAAAAACTACAGAATTTTTTTACAGTGTACTGATTCATACGAGTTGGTATGTTTGGGATCAAGCAAAAAGCTCACTCTGAATTAAAATTCTGTCATCATTTACACACCTTATGCCATTCCAAACCTGTACGTCTTTCCATGGAAAACAACAAATGATTTGTTTTTCTGCTTTTTTTTGGGCGTTTTATCTTACTCAGTAAGTTTGCAGTTTTTAATTCTTAATTCTTTAATGAAGATGCACCAGGCAGTGTGACAAATTTTGCTTTAATTCAGTATTCAATGATGATCAAAATAAATGAGTAGCGCTGTGAAAAAATAATTGACTACTATCATTGACATTCCTCCTATTCTAACAATGAATGAGCCAAAAAATAAATAAATAGATAAATAAAGAAAGAAAAAAATAGTAAGCAGTTTACCCTATAATTTTTAACAGATCGTACAAGGTGAAAAACATGTTTGATTAAAATCACAAAGTATGCATGCAATACAAATTTACCTGACCTCCTCAGGAAAGAAAACTGGCCCCGTACGAACAGTGTTTTAGTGTATTTTTATGCAGTACATCAAACTCTGCAATTTCACCAGAGCAAGTAAAAGCCTGTTTTCCATGATATGCACCCTTTAACCATTTCCTTTTTAATCCAGACACATTCATTCTGAGTGACTGGATGAAGGAGTGATTTTTT
>JAFVLL020032094.1:15663-74670 GCA_021397915.2 Tor tambroides | reverse complement strand
TATATATATATATATATATATATATATATATACACATATACACACATATATATATATATATATACACACACATATATATATATATATATATACACACATATATATATATATATATATATATATATAGTAATTAATATCCAGTTCTTAAATCTGATTGGCTGAGTGGCATTTCAAGAGACTTTTTGCTGCGTGTCAGTACAATTCCAGCCCAGAATACAGAACTATCACAGTTTGGACCATTAATGATTTTGTTAAATGAGAAACACAGTTAAGTGAGAAACAGCAGTGTCAGTGATGACAGTGGCTGCATACCAGATCACAAAGAGACTAAAACCTCCCCTTTCACTGGGCTGCATCCAGGATTACTGTTGAATTCTTTACAAGGGTTGCACTTGTTAGGGCAAGCAGACACACCATGTCAGCAGCTAACACACTGACAGGGCGGAGAGAGAGATAGTGAGAGAGGGAGAGAGAGAGAGAGAGAGAGAGAGAGAGAGAGAGAGAGAGAGAGCACACTCAGGGGTGTGTCTTATACATTTAGTTCCTCAAGGAAGTACAAGTCAAATTATCTTGTTACAGTGGTGTGAGCACAAGACAGAGTTGGTAGAGGAGTTTTCTTTGATTTCACCTGAGGAGATTATTTCATCACTCCCGCGCTGGATTTCAACCACCTGATCTGAGCGCAGAGGGAGGACAGAGCATTTGAACAGAAGAGGGAGAGTGAACGAGAAAAAAGCCAGGTGAGTTTGTCTTGGTCTTGACCTCTGCCCTTTCCTCCATCATCTCAGGGAGCGCTGTGATCATGTACACGAGATGATGTTACTTTAGTGGATTAAATGCATAGCAATCTCTTCCAGGTGTTGTTAATAGATAAAAGTTTGTCAGGCTTCTGTTTTAACAGCAAGAGAAACTTTAATTTTACAGATTTGTTTTGGTTAAAAGTGTGTGCTAAGGAAATCTGGAGGTTTGTAGTGAATAATGTCAAGTTGAAACTTGTTTTTCTGTTCAACCACTCCCATGTTAAACATCTAAAACACACTGGGATAGCTGATGTTCCATCCGGTGGACCTTTTATAAACAAAACAATGTCCAGTCTTTCTTTATAAGCCAGCAATATGAAGAAAACACACCTTCTACTGAAATAAAGAGTCTGATGTCTAATATTCAGGGTTAACAGTGTCCTAACCTCTGTGAACTCAGGCTATGGATAGGCTGTGAGATTTATCGTAGCAGCATGTCTCAGGAGAAATTAGCAGTTGTGGGTTTAACTGAAAAGTTGGGGTAAAAGCTGTGTCAAACACCCCAGAGTTTCACTTCCTCTGATCAGATATTAAAAAAACAACTCAGGCTGAGTGAAAGAGTCACACACATGCATATGAGTGCTAACTCTACAAAGAAAAAGAACACTGCAAAGAATGAAAATGCCAGTAAATAAACAGTGAAGAAAAAAAAGACAGTATTGGGTAATGAGGAGAGTTTTGCACAATACGTGACATCATCACATGCTCAAATCACGCTGTTCAGGTGCTGTGGGGAGATACTGAAGGGGAAACACATGGCACACTGAGAAAAGCACCAAACACACGATTTTACACGTATGTCTGTGTAGATGGGCGTAGGAATGATTTAAAACTTGGCCGGACACATTAAGGCATGATTCTTTAATGATTTTCTTGAAGTAATGATGACTAAAAGCCTGTTATTAGAGAATACCACGTTGAAAAGACCAGCATGTTTTGGATGCTGGCCTATGGGGTCTGATGTCCTGTCAGGCTTCTTAACTAGCTTAACCAGCTGGCCTACCTCAGTCAACAAGCTTAATTTGAAAAACCATGTAGATTTCTTTCCTTTTTTATCATTATAAACGAGCTTGGAAATCCATGGCGGTCTAAGATAGTCTAGGTAGGGTCCTCTTTAATGAAATCTTAAACCAGCCTAAGCTAACTTGTTTCCCAGGCTGGTTTTAGAGGGGGTTTGGGCACTGAGAGACCAGCTGAAGACCAGCTTAACCTGTCTGAAATAGTTTAACACCAGTAAACCTGGATCAAGCAGGAGGTTTTTTTTTGTTTGTTTCAACAGAACTGTCTTTCTCTTCATCTATCACTTTAATTTAGCCTAGAGCCATTCAGAAACAAACTGCTCCCACTCACACACTTCAAAACAGTACTTTCCCCACTCTCATTTTTTATATATTTATCGTAAAAGTCACGTTTGACCCTTCTGAATAAAAAAACCCCAAACAGTGGGCTGCCAAATCCTGTGCAACTCAGATGCAGGTTTTGACCGGTCTCTTGACCTGTGCTGTGAGTTGCTGCTTTGTAATGACAGGGTGGCTACTGTGGTCTTTAGGATGGAGTAACAACATGATTCCTCACATCCTGTAAATCCCCTGGGCTTTACACACATGTGAACACACACACACACAGAGCCTCAGGCTTTGCACTGAAGTCATCTGAGGAATGCTAAATATTTACCTTGTCTGTGACAAACCTTTCAATCAGGAAAGTGGATACAGATGGCCATTTCATTTGATTCCAAGTGAAGAGGTATAAAATTAATGAATTTGCTTGACCTTAGTTTGCCTTAGATGTTTTTTTTTTAGCTAAGAGTCTAGAACTAAAAGTCAATCATAATCAAATTAAGGTAAAGTTGCTCATATGTCATCTTGTCAGGTATGAATGAGTTCAGTATGGGCCTCAAAAAAACCCATGCGCACAACAGTCTTATTTATTTAATACATAATTTTATTGATTAAATTAAACATATGTATTTATTACATAATATTATTTAACACATTTATTAAATAATACATTTTAATACATTATTACAATTGATTAGTTAAATTATTAATTATTAAAAATTATTGATTAATATATATTCTTTTGTTAAATAAAATATATTAACTATTACAATTATTATTTCATTATTTTCCTTTTTATTAATGTTATTTAATTTTATTAAATAAAACAAACTACAAATAAAATATATTAACTATTACAATTATTATTTAATTATTTTCCTTTTTATTAATTTTATTAAATAAAACAAACTATATTAAATCTCACCTGATGCACCTGACTGATTGTACACACAAGGTTTCTTATTTAAAAAATAAATAAATAATATTATATATTATATTTGAGGTACTGCAAAAAACTGAAAAGAAAACCCTCAAAAAAAGAATTATCAAGCCCAGTATAAGCCTGATCAGATCAGATGTTTAAGAACAGAATTTTTAGAGAACCAGTCCAACTAATTTCATATTTATTTTCTAAAAAAAGATATAAAGTAGCCACATAGGGAAACATTATACATCAGATCGGTTTTGCTTTATTTAGATTAATTAGAGTAAATGAGAAGTAATGAGTGTTAAACCGTAGGATTATGTAGCTTTCACAGTTCAACTGAAGTGTACAACATGCTGATTTGTTCAAATGAGTATTTATATAGTTGTTTTGCTGTTCCATGTCACAGAACGTAAAGTAATGGCTGTTCTAATGCACTCAGTGCTTCTAATTAAATAGAGTTCATTAGGAAATGAAACACTAACTGCATTAAAATTTAATCAGGTTGGTTCGCCATAATCAGAATTGGATTTAAAAAGCAAAACACAGCTGATGGCGGGACCGAGATATGACTGAGACATCACTTTTGGCATGTCTTGATTCATTTAAAAGAACACAGTGCAGGTCATTTGCACGTTAATATACTTTGCAGTTATTGCATTTGTTACAGAATCACTGCACAAATGAGTACATCCGTAATCTGTGATGTAGTACAGGATTTTTAATAAACGTTGCACAAAAAGATCATCACCAGTGACAAGATCATCTATTGAAGGAAATATGCAAGACCTCAAAAATTGCACCAATACACTGAAGCAATTTCTAAGCACATAGATGCCTGTATCATGATACAGTCTTCAGATTCATGTAGGAACTTGTGAGTACTATGCAGTGAGTCTTTCTCTCATGTCTCTGCACGTTCTCCTGACTATACGATCTGTGAAGCAATTCTAAACTATGTTGTGTCGGGCATCAGAGACTACAGCCTAAATGCATAAAGGATGTGCTAATATTATTATTACTAATATTATTGCATTTTATTATCCTACACACACACACACACACATACACACAAAACAAATCTAAATTCAAAGGAATAGTTCACCCAAAGATTACTTAAAATTTATTCACCCTCAAGCTATTAAAGATGTAGAGTTTGTTTCTTTATCTAAACAGATTTGGAGAAATTTAACATTTTATCACTTGCTCATCAATGGATTAAAAAGTTCTAAAGCAAAAAGTTCTGTGTTTGTAAGAAACAAATCCATCATTAAGACATTTTTAACTTTAAAACATCTCTTCTGGCTAAAAGTCCTCTATATAGCCTTCTCCAGTGAAAAAGTTGTCTTGTCTGAATCAGGAGAGAAATATGCACAGACCAAACAATGTTTACAAGTGAAAACAGTCCAAAACAAATATGACGGTGGATTTTTTTTTTTTTTTTTTTTTTGTGCGCATACAAGGCTTTTTTACTTTCCAAAACATTAACTGATGGACTGGAGTCGTTAATTGATGGACTGGAGACTGGACTCTCATTCTGACGGCACCCATTCGCTGTAGAGGATCTATTGATGAGCAAGTGATGTAATGCTAAATTTCTCCAAATCTGTTCCGATGAAGAAACCAACTTTCATTAATATATTATATACTGATATATATATATATATATATATATACACACATACACACACACACACACATCTTGGGCGGCCTGTGGGTGATTAAATCGCAAGTAAAATTTCTATTTTTGGGTGAACTATTCCTTTAAACTTGATAAAATACTGGATGTTATATAGACACACTGATCACAGATGTTTGGTTGTCATTGAGCTGCATTGAGGGTGCTGGATATGATGACACATCATCTTGAGAACAATTAGTGTTGTTTATGAGATGTGTGGGCAATGATGAGGTCCTAAATGGCATGAGCTTTCCCCTGATGAACAACGTGTTAAAGTAAGACTGTAAGGGGACTTCCCCATGGTGGGAGTTCTCCCAGCACTGACAGTCTTAACAATACAACACTCAGAAATAAAATACAAGGGAAAATGCACAGTTAGTCATAAAAATATTTCAGAAACATAACCATAACATGTGATAAATCATATGCCATTTTAAATCACATATCTTTAAACTATTTCATGAATTAATCTTAATTATGCTAGTCTCTTAAATAAAACATCTAATTATTACTTCATATATATACATGTATATATATATATATATATATATATATATATATATATATATACTTAAGTTACTGAGGGGTTACTAAAAGTTACTGTTTATATATACTTAAAAGTTATTGAGGGGGTTACACTAACTTAAAACACACTGAAGCAACAAACCAAAAATATCAGCATCTTGAATTACTATTAATCTATCCTCTTTCTTTTTAAGACATGGAGACGTTCAGCTCCAAGGACATGGTGCTCCAGGCCCAGAAAAAGATCCTGAGCCAAATGGCTAACAAGTCTGTGGTGCAGATGTTCATCGATGATACCAGCAGCGAGATTCTAGATGAGCTTTACCGTGTGTCAAAAGAGTACACTGGGAACCGCTCGGAGGCCCAGAAAGTGGTGAAAGACCTTATTAAGGTGGTGGTTAAGATAGCTGTCCTTTTCAGGCATAATCGATTCAATGAGGAGGAGCTAAAGCTGGCCCAGAATTTCCAAAAGAAATTGCACCAGGGAGCCATGACAGCCATCAGCTTCCATGAGGTACACAACACACGCATCTAACACCTTTAAGCAGTATTTTCTAAATTTATGCTCTGTTTCATGAAGTCATTTTGAACTATGGGGATATTTGTTATTTGTGACACTGCGTAAGGTAAAAAGGCATCGAAAGTTTTGCACATATATATGTACATAAATGCTTTAAAAATACTTAGATTACTACATCTGTTAATTAAACAATAACAATAAAAATAAAATAATTAGAAATAATTACATTTATATTAATTATTAAACATTTATATTATTTTATGAATATTCTTTACAGTGCCAGAAGACTGAAAATGGCAAATATATATATATATATATATATATATATATTTTTTTTTTTTTTCAGTCATGTCTTCTGGCACTGTTAAGAATATTCATAAAATAAAAAATAATAATAAAATAAAGATATAATGGAGAAATAACACTTTTTCCACAAAAGTCACATTATTTAAAACAATTCTTTCCTTTGTTTTATTAATATAAATGTAATTATTTCTAATTATTTTATTTTTATTGTTATTGTTTAATTAACAAATGTAGTCATCTAAAAAAAAGTATTTTTAAGCATTTCTTTGACACTTTGATACTTTTCCTTTACAATATCACAAATGATTTATTATTTGTCAACTGATCATTAAGTGGCATAAACTGCGTCCAGCTTTAAACAAAGCAAGTGGTGTGGTTCTGAGCAGCCTTATTTATAACCAGACTTGTACTTTATACCAACAAAAGTCTCTTCTTTCCCTTTACAGGTAGATTTCACATTTGACAAAGCGGTTATGTCAGAGATCCTAAAAGAAAGTAGGGACATGCTTTTAAAGCTTGTAAACACTCACCTCACACCAAAATCCCACGGACGCATCAACCACGTCTTCAACCATTACGCTGACCCTGAGCTCCTCACCGAGCTTTACAACCCATCTGGGCCTCTCAAACCCCACCTCACCAAAATCTGCAACGGGCTTAACAAACTGCTGGAGGACGGGACGTTATGAGGACAGCGAAGCACTGACAGACTTTTACAGGACTGGTATGGAGGACCACCCGTTATCTCAGACTGCATACAATGCAACCAAAGAGACAGAAAGTGACTGACTGAAAGCATCACACTTCAGTTCAACCTTTGAAATAGTGTTGCTGGGCTGTTAATGAATATCAGATCAATCAGTGGCCTGATACTGTTAACACAGCCACTGTTACTGCCTGAGCGAGCTCAGATCAAATATAAAAATATCATCCGAACAATTTTTTAAAGCTCTGGGACTCCAGCTGCGTTGGATAGCAGTTTTCTAGACTACTTATTTTTTAATAATGATGTTTAAACCACCGGGGTTCAGCTACTCTGCTGTAAATTAGAGCACAATGCATTGTTCAAAACTGTTAACATTTCTGAGCTGATTATTTACTTCCCAGGACAACAAAATAACAAGAACCAGAACACACAAACACATTTACTAAGGCATTCTATTCACACTGCCATCTAGTGTTACCCTGTGGTTATGGCTGTTATACAAATCTAAGCTTGGCACTACACAGTCAACAACTATATTTTGACACGAACAGCCCTGAGGGGTAACTGCTGTTCTAAAAGGGAACAACCACTAAATAAATATTTCCTTACAGCCCTTGCTTATGCTTATGTAATTTGCTTACAGTGTTGCAACACACTAATGTTCAAAAGTTAGGGATCTTTAAGATTTGTTTTTAATACTTTCAGTAAGGACACGTTAAATTGATCAAAAGTGACAGAAAAAAAAAAACATTTATAATGTTACAAGAGATTTATATTTCAAATAAATGCTGTTCTGTTACACTTTGTGTTGAAAATCCTGAAAAATGTATCATGGTTTCCATTAAAATATAAGGTTTTCAACATTGCTATTAATACGAAATGTTACTCAAGCACCAAATCAGCATATTAGAATGATTTCTGAAAAATCATATCACACACTGAAGAATTCAGCTTTGCCATCACAGGAATTACTTACATTTTAAAATATATTAAAATAGAAAACATTTATTTTGAATTTGTAACATTACACAATATTACTGTTTTTACTGCAAGCAATGTATTTGCATTAGGCTAATCTGACATAACATTTTATGTCTCTACCTAATTTGTATTTATGACAAGAAATAGCTTACAAAAGCAAAGTGATTATATTTTGTTGTTTGGAGATCTTTCATATACAGATTCACACCCTAATACTTTATATGAACACACAGTTCATTAATTCAAGGTTAGAAATACACATGACTGAAGGAATATTGGTGCAATTCAGTTGTGACATTAACTGAAGGAACACAATACATGCTTTAGCTAAGTTACAACTTTTTTTTTACTGTTTGCCACTGATTATCTCTCAAAATTTTCAAGTTAAAAGACCAAGATTTATATGTATTTATGGCATTTAATCTGAGTGTTTCATACTGCATTCAATTACTGTGGAGCGTTGCATGTTCTAAGTTCACAAATCAATGATGCAAAACACGAACCAGTCCAGGAAACTAACAAAGTCTTTATCATGTTCTGGTAACCACAAAGGCCATTAGACACTTTAGCACAATGTAAACCAAACAGAAAAACACCAAACCAAGCATGTGACTGCAGTGCAAAACTATACATTGTGTTCACAAGTTTGACAGGTCACTATCTGAAAGATGTCCAGTGGCACATTCCCAAAGCATATACTTTTAAGTTTTCTATCTTTATCAAGTATTTGTGAGGTAGTATTAAAATCAATATTAATTAGCAAGTGCATTATTTTTTTTCAAGCTAGATTCCTAATTAGTTCTTCCGTTTAAACGCAGTCACCTATGTCACACTTAAAATTGTCTGTCATTACTTTGGTAAGGCTAATATGAAATACAGCAGAATTATAATTCACATTATTACTTTTAGGCATCAAGCTACAGTGCTTTTACAGTGCTAATTATGCATGTCTAAAACTGGTAGTAGTTTTATGAAAAACATTATTGCAAATTACTCCAGCAATCTCCACATTTTAAAGACATGAAACCCAACGAGGGAGCCCTCTAAAACAATCAATTTGTGCGAATAACACAGAAAACAGTCAGAAGAGTCCTAATAAATGCCTACATCAGAGCTGGAAGATCTCATCCTCTCTATCTCTCAAATTCCTGGTCCGTCTGGTGATTGTAATGGGAACAGCTCCCAAAACAGCTGGCTGGGAGGATGCTCTGTCAGATGTCAGATTGGTGTGATGGAGCTGCTCCATAGATGAAAACCTTTAAATGCAAAAGTGAATGTTTAAATGATTTCATTACTGGACAAGTTGAATGAAAAAAAGCTTCTGTAATTGTAGGTGGATATTATATTTCCAAATAAGTTTGTACACCGTAACAAATGATTTTTCAAAGTTGTGAATAAAGCAAAGATTATTAGAGTCTGTTTTACAAGAAAATACTGTATCAGTTTTTCTATTTCAAAATTTCATTTTTAATTCAATGTGTTACTTGACATTTCTTTGTAAATATTTGTAAGATTTATTAGCAATTTCTGATTATAAATAAAAAGCAGGGGTGTCCAGGGGTCAGATTCGATGTTGTGGACACACCTGGAGGCTGGACACTATATATAACATTTGAGACTAACATTTGAGACCAGTGGCATAAGCAGTATTAATAATATTGCATGTTTTGTTTCTTGGACAGTAGCTTGATTTGGGATGCAGATTTAGCCATTTATTTTCATTAACAGTAACATCTGTTGTTTTTAAAGGGTAAAATATGAATATTCTTACTGAGGTAGAACTCTAATCTCATTAAAATTAACCTTTGGTCTTCCACAGTATCATTCATTTAGATCATGATAATCACAGGTAAAACCACACATGGCACCACCATGGTAAAAACAGTTCCTATGGTATCTAGAATGGCTTTAAGGCATTTAGTTATTTCTGTGTCAGTGTAGTTGCGAATGCCAAAGCTGTTTCATCTGGCTTTAAATTAGTTTAACTCAACATGACATTTGTGGTTTGCAGGGCCGGCCCAAGCCTTTATGGGGCCCTAAGCAGAATTTTATTTGGGGGCCCCTCGGTGCCACCAATATGACTGGTTATTGTCAAAGCTTGATTATTCACACACTATAAATCTAACACACCCATTATCAGTTTTGTTTGTTGTAGCTATGTTGCTTACATCATACCATTGTCTGCCTGCATGTTTTACCCTTCAGTGATTTTTAATTGTAACAGTTGCAAATTTCCAACAGTGGTCAGGTGTTAATTTTCACTTTAACATTCAAAGTCTTAGGCCCGGTTTCACAGACAGGGCTTAGACTAAGCCAGGATTAAGCCATAGTTCAATTAGGACATTTAAGTGATTTTTATAAACATGCCTTAGAAAAAAGCATTACTGGTGTTCATCTTAAGACAAAACAAAGGCACACACATGTTTTAAGATCAGTGCAAGTTTCTTTCAGTTGAAATAGCTCAGATTTACATTTTAGTCTAGGACTAGGCTTAAGCCTTGTCTGTGAAACAAGAAACCGGGGGTTAAAGTATTAAGTGGCATACTTAATGTGCTGAAAAGTAGCTAAATAAACCAGCAGACAATGCATTTACAGAACAGAATGTTATTTTAACAACATAAATATTAATCGAAGTTGTACTTTTATTACAAGTCATACTTTTTTATAATAAATATTAAACACAACAGAGAGCTGTACATATAAAACAACAACTCTTAATTTATATCTAGCTAATTGAGGCATAATGATATTGGAATATAATAGCAAATACGCAAAATGTAGGCTGATGTAAATAATGTTAAGCTGTTATCAGTTTATGAAACAGAAGCTTATTTTTATTACAAAAAATAGGAAAGATATTTTTACTGATCTGACCAGGATTTCCCAAAAGCAACTATGGTCGCAAGTTCTGTCGTTACAAATAGAGTTCAATGGAAATAACGACCATGGTTAGCAAACAATGGTTTTGAGAAACGCACCCCTGATTTGTGCCACAAACCCCCCATGTTGAATTGGTCCCCCTCCACCCACAAAACACGATATATTTTAACCCTTTGATGTGCCACGCTTTGGCTGGCGCTGAGTCAGAGAAAGACGAGCTCAGAAAAAAATAAAAAGAAAGACGCGCTCTGTGCTTTTCATATTTCATAACTGTTCAGTGTTTTCAACCAAATACAGTTTATTTTAGGTTTCAGACATTTAAATACACTTCAGATAAGTTAAAAAAAGACATTTAGTTTGTTAAATAGGCTACACGAAATCGAAAGCGGCAATAATAATCCTTTCAATTAATGGACGACATGTTTTATTCCTATCAAATACACATTGTGTAGGTTACTATAAAGTTTACTCTGTTTTTCTCCCAGCTAACTGACCACTTACTTTCATATATTTCGGGAGAAATAGGGGAATTTACGTGATGTTAATCCGACAGATCCACACTGCAGCGTCCGGCACATATTATCAACATGCTCATTATCTGTGCCTGTATGACACGTGCTATGGAAATAATAAAGTGATATGTATAGAATATTTAATTATTTAATATTGCACTTTTGTATAATTACCACTGTCCATTGACATATATCACGAATATAAAATAAAATAAAATAATATAAAATAAAATAAATTAAAATAAAATAAACGGTAATTTCATGTAGACTACTCTGGGGGGGCCCTCTGGTGGTCACGAGGGCCCTAAGCAGCCGCTTAGTTCGCTTATGCCTTGGGCCGGCTCTGGTGGTTTGCATCAGAGACCTCTGCGCCAAATTCAAATGCTTCTCACTGGATATCATAGCACTGTTTAATAGTCACGTAATCTAGACCAGTCAGTGGGTTAAACGCATTTTGCCATTTAAAATTCATCCACGGGCAACATTTTGGACATCCCTGCTATAAAGATAACTATAACAATAATTATATAAAGCAGGCTGAATTCTGATTGGCTGTCAATGTTTTTATTGTTCATCAGCTGGAAAAAATCATGATTTCAACAATATCGTTCCTCTGTGCCGTTATCATTATAATTGAAGTGTGGGCTCAAATTTAGGACTAACTATATCGTAAACACTGTAGTATCGTCCTCGTTGTGAACGGGCCTTAAATACTACACCAATTTTTTTCAGTGTAATAAATCAGTTGATGTTCATTGTAACCTCTCCCAAGGCATATGACTCATGGTTCTTCCACTGAACTGAAACATGCTGAACGACTCAGCTGACAGCAAACAAAACGACTGTAATAAGTGAAATCTGTAATACCCTAACAATAATGACAGCAGTCCTAATTTCATTCTGACAACTTACTGTTTGTCTCCCTCCTGGCAGGTCTTCACAGCTGCTTGTTTGGACTGACTGATCAAGCTGTCTATCTTTTTCAGGTATTCCACTGGTGACAGATCAGCATTCGCATCACATCTAGAGTCTGTTTGGCTTTTGGGGATCTCATTAGAAATCTCTGTATGTATTTGTGCTGGACTAGTCTCGTCCTTGGTCAATTCCACTCCATTTGTGAAAGACACTGACTCTGTCAGCACGGGGATGAAGAGGGACTCCTTCAGGAATATTGAATCATTTGTGTACAGTCTGTTTGCCCTTTTGATTTGCTCCATCTGTGAAGACGGAAAAAGAAAGCGAACATACATTATGTTGAAAATTATGTAATTACCTCCAATGGTTTAAAAGGTCAAATTCCTCAAATACCTGCTTTCTGTTTACTTACAGACACGCCATATTTCAGTGATAGTCCTTGCAAGGTCTCACCGGGCTGGACTTTATGTTCAATTCGTCTTTGTCTAACGGGTGATAACGAAGTGGACACCAGACTGCCGTAGGACCGGGTGCGCTGGCCGCGTAGGAGGCCGTGAGTCCCGGCCAGTGACGCTGAGTGATCCGCAGACATGACCAGAGCTCCAGCGTTTATCTAATAATGACTTAAGATAAACTTCGGCGGACCATCTGCGGCTGCTGAACGCATGACGGCAGGACTAACGTTAAACATAACAGCTTCTGTTATGAATCAAATTAACGGGAGAAATAAAGTCTGCAGCAATAAACAAACAATCTCTTATTTAATTGTCACGCTCTTAGAATAAACTGCTCAGCGAACGACATTACAAACCGAAATAAAGGTTTTAACGCCATTTAACTAGTTGATAAATCACACTGTGAGAAATACGTACGTTAATAATTCGGTCCTACGCCATCCCACTGACGTTTTAATATTTTTAAGTTGATAACTGATCGAACTTGGCTTAAATAACAGTGGCGCCCCAAAAATTCAGACATTAAATAATATATCAACCATATAAATAATAGAGAAATATTACCGGTAGCCGTTACATTTTAAATTCAGACAGTCTTAAAACTTATTTGTCCCAAGCCCTTAACAGATTAGCTTAGCCTCTGTTGCCATGGCGTCAGCTAAATATAAGATCCGCCCATGTCCCACTCGTTTCAGCGAATCGATTCTTTCGGACAATGAATTGGTTAAAATGATTCATCAGTTCTTTTACGTAATTACCTAGTAGCCCCTCTCTAATTACGTATTTTTTGAGGTTTTACATGCCTTGAACACGAATAAAGCTTATTTCAAGACTGAAATTACAAAGAAAAAAAGAGTTTAGCTTTGAATGGATCAGTCCGAATTGCGACTCGATTCGTTTATGAATCAGACATCACTACCCATAATTCCAGAGACAAAAACAGGAAGAAAAGGATGTTATTAGCAAGCCTACTTGTCCGGTGCAGCGAAATAAGAAATTAGCTGCTTTTAATACCTGGAAGAACAAGACTGCAGGTCGCCAAACATGTCTTTCAAAAGGGAGGGTGATGATCAAAGTCAGCTAAATGTACTGAAGGTATAATAAAAACAGCAAGCAGACAGACATGCTATTTGTACACATGCACCAGTCCCTTTTTCCTTTTTCTCACTTTTTCTCTGCCTCTCGTTTTCTTACAAGAAACGACGCGTTGCAGATCTTCTGTCTAACTTCATCCCAGATGATGAAGCTACTCTGATGAAAAACGGAAGGTGATTATGTATTGCTGGTTGTTGAATTGCAGAAAGACGTCAGTAACTGACCCATTCTCAATCACAGTGCCATTCACTAAGTAGTATGTGTTATCCCCACTGTAGATACAGCTGCCTTGTGTGTTCTCACCGTCCTGTGTTTGACACTGTTGATATGCTCATGGTGCACAGGCAGGGAAAACGGCATCTTGAAGGTGAGATTCTACTTGTGCATACTCAGCTTCTGTATAAACCAGCATTCAGGTTTTAAGTCCTCTTTGGTCAATTAATTTGTAGGAATGAAATGGTTCTATGGCAAAAAGAATCAGCTTAAACATGAAGTAGATAAAAGACGACATCAAGACTATGTTAAAGCAGAAGATGAGCGACAGGTAACAATTCATTTTTCTTCAACTAGTTTATTAATCAGTGAAATTCAAAAGTCCATCCAACTTTTTTTCATTACTCAATTTTATCATAATATCATTTTAGAATTTAACAATGAAAGTGAAATGTTTACACATTTGAAATTGTCAAAAAAAATTGTGCCAAAAAAATTGTGCAGCATCTTAAATATTTCTTCTACATTTTACATCATAATATTCCTTTAATTATTTAAGTTTTATTTTGTTTTGTTTTTTATCCCTAACTTTTTATTACCAAGATTTATTTTTGATCAGTGTGGTCTCAGACTTTAAGACCCCACAGTACATACACATATAACAACGTCATGTGCTCATTACATTGTCTCTTGTCCTCAGGAACCCTCTAGTTCAGCTCCTCTACTGAGCCAAACACGTAAAATTACCCATCATGCCCTACTCAGAACTGCTCCGTATAGTAGCTGCCACAGAAAGGCCAGGTAATGTCTGTGAGCTGAACCATCTTTGTGTCATATGTCTAAATTTTTTTATAGTCCTCTCTAGGCTGTTTGTGTCTTTTTAGTTTCATTGGTTATTTTTTTTTATTTTTTTGCACGTTTATTTGATCTGTTTCTACATTCATGAAGTGAACGATTGGAATCATCAGGATGTGGCCAAGAAGACAGAAAAGATCAAATCAACAGTATCAACTCATCAACTCATTTGTCCATTACAACAGGAAGTGTTGACTCCATATCAACAACTTGCACAACAGGTACAACAAGTATCTATTTATTTGAAGGCAGTAGACATTTTGTGCTTATATTCTTTTAATATTCCATATGCATTGTGTTAATTGTCATTTGTAGTGCATCAGGGACAGACTGAAGGGAAAGGAGAGACAAAGAAGGGGAAGAAAGGATCCAGGACTGTGTGTGAGCCTATAACAGAGCAGAGACGCAAAGAACTGGAAAACTACCTCAAATTAAAAAGGTATGACAACATTTGACACAGTGACTCACATTTAACAAACTGATGCTAACATCCAAATAGGTATTAAAGGAATAGGTCACCCAAAAATAAACATTTGCTGAAAATTGACTTGCCCTCTTAGGCCATCCAAGTAGATGAGTTGTTTCTTCATCAGAACAGATTTAGAGAAATTTAGCATAACGTTACTTGCATCACAAATGGATCCTCTGTAGTGAATGGTTGCTGTCGGAATGAGAGATCAAACAGCTGATAAAAACAATACATTAATCCACAAGTAATCCACATAACTCCAATCCATTAATTATCTTGTGAAATGAAAAGCTGTACATTTGTAAGTAACAAATTCATCTATAAGACATTTTTAACGAGAGATCAAGCACCATTTACAAGCAAAAACAGTTCTAAACAATATGTCTATGGATTTTGATGTGAGAGGACAACAGTGGTGGACTTTTTCACTGGTGGATGTGTTATGTACTATGGACTTGTATTATGGCCAGAAGCAATGACCCATTCACTGCAGAGATTCCATTGATACATGGCTAAATCTGTTTTTGATAAACAAACTCATCTACATCTTGGATGACCAGAGGATGTGTACTATTCATTTAAAACTAAATGATCTCATCACATAGAAGTCATTAAATAACTGTATGCTTCTCATAGATTTTCTCTCAATCTCTTTCTCCTTTTTTTCTCACTTGTCTGTTCCAGTTCAGGATGGCTGCAGGACAGAAGTGGTGAATGGATTAAAGATGAGAATGTTGAGTTTGACTCGGATGAAGAAGAACCGGATCTATTACCTCCTAGCAGTGAAGCTTCATAGCAGACTTGATACTGCTCAGCAACTGCCAAAAATGCTTCAGGATACATTTAAACTGAACTGCATGCAAGATGACGATAATGTCTCAATAGTCACAGCTCTCATATGACATCTTTTACATCCATGCCTCTGTGACCTACTTTATATACAATAAGAATGAAACTTTAAGACATTTTTTCTGTAAAAGAGTTTATGCTGTTGCATTTTGCAAATTGTATTAGTACTATGTACTTGCCATCTTGTTTAAACAGTTTATGAAAGAACAGAGTTTGTTTTATTATAGAAAATGCAAAAAGAATTGTCATATTTGAATGTGAATAAAGTGAGGACGTTGTGACCTCATTGTGTTGATTTTCATGTGGTGAATTTTCACAAATATCATCATTTTACTTTCAATGTCAGAATGTTGGTTGTGTGATGAAAGAGGTCCAAATCAAGAAAAGAATGTGGAACGGCTGCTTCGTTCTGTGGATCCTATGCCAAATGCCTTTAGTTTTTGGCATAGTGGGACTTCTGATGTAGGCCTGTAAAGTTTAGACATCCAAAATCAAAACCCAGTATTAACTTACACGCTTAAAGTCACATATCTGTAAAATTAAAAAAAAGGTCCATATATTTGTCTTTAAAAACAGGAATAATGGTAGTTAAGAGGTGACTCTTGAGAATCTTCATAGGTTAGCATCTGTTCCAAAGGGGAGTATTAATCTCCTCGAGGAAGGTGGTATATTTGGAGCATTGTAACTCAAACCCAAGAGACTGGGTTTCATGACTGGGTAGTTTGTGTGTAAAAATAGGTTAGTGGAAGACCTGCCATGGGATATTGAATAGTTCCATTTGTTTTGTGCCTCTGGGTTTGGGTCATCACATAATCAAAGTTATCACATGAGTCATTCATTATTTTATCTCAATCCTCTATTAATTCAATAATGTATCATCTAAATCGTTACAGAGTCCAGATCTACAAATGATAATGAAGTTGTTTTGTACTGTGAGTCTGCTGAGAGCATCTGCTTTGAAATTATAGTATTTACACTACTGTTCAAAAATATGGGGAATTTTTAAAAGTTGCTGAAAGAAGTGCTCAGCAAAGCTGTATTTATTTGGTCAAAAAATACAGTAAAAATTGTAATATTGTGAAATATTACAACTTAAATTTTTGTATTTTTTATATATATTTTAAAATAATTTATTCCTGTGATGGCAGAGCTGAATTTTCAGTAATCATTCAGTGTCACATGATCCTTCAGTAAACATTTTAATGTGCAGATTTGGTTTTTAAGAAAATATTTCTTCTTATTATCAATGTTGAACAGTTTTGCTGCTTACTATTTTGTGGAAACTGAGACATTTTTTTCTATTCTTTGATGAATAGAAAGTTCAAATGAACAGAATTTATTTGCAACATAAATTTTCTGTAACAATGTTTAAAAAAATGTATCTGCTGTTGTTTTTGATCAGTTTAATGCATCCTTGCTGAATAAAAGTATTCATTTCTTTCAAAAAACTTTCAAACTTTTGAATGGTAGTGTTTGTCAGTGTTTTGATAGAACAAACCTGAATTAAATGATTTGTAATTTAATGAAACTTTGAAGTCTGATTAGACAATATAGAATGTAATATTTTATTTCAAATATTTACAAAAAACCTTTGCGGGAGCACCATATTACCAGAAAATGAACTGAGCAACTGGTGTCTTTTTCAAGTTTGCAAACTGAGGTATTAAGGAGCAGGTCAATTTTATTAGATTAGAGCTTTAGATTTGATGAAATCCACAAAAAGCAATGAAGTCTCATCAAGCTGGCGATAATGATATCCACAATGGCCGATGGCGCATGGTAAAAGAATATCGGGGTCATCTGTAAAGGATGTTTTGGCTGTTACTGGAGCGTCTGTAGGATTCCAAGAGTGCACTTGGAGAACTTTGATCTCTCCTAAATGAACTAAACTCCATCCTCTTTTCATCTTACTCTCTGCTGACGAACTGGAGATGGGATAGATACATCAAGTTCAATGTAGCAACAAACACCAAAATGGATGAAAAAATGTTCCTGTTTCAGCTAGAGACAAGCACAAGCTGCAATATTTGAGAAAATAATATGAGTACACTCACGGATATCATTGTTTCTGGTGATGGCCATCGCGGCTCTTGCACGTGGGCCCTGCTGAGTAAAGTGATAACCAATTTTTATGATGCTAGGGTTGTTCTCCAACATGGATGCAATCTCCATCTCAACTGAGTCGCCCAGTTTCTGTCTCTGTGAGAACACACATGAACAATTTCATTTTCATATTTAAACACAGACGCCATCAGATGTTTCTGGCAGGAGTGTTTTAGTCTCTTACTTGATTGTCGATCTTAATCTCAGTCAGAGAGGAGTTTTCTCCCAGTGCCTTGATGATGGCCATCATGCCTTGTGCAGTAATGAAATTGGACTCAATATTGAGGCTCTGCAGGCTAGTGTTGGACTGTAACATCTCAGCTACAGCCTGACTCACAGGGACAGAGAAAGAGAAACAAGTAATATCAGGGCCCGTATGTATAAAACTTCTCAGAAATGCTCTGAAGTATAGCCTTAAGCTTTGACTTAAGTGTCAAAAAATTCTTAGTAAAAAGTAGGACGTTTCTAAGGGTAGGAGACTTTTATAAAGAAGCTAAAAGCAACTTTCAGTAAAGTCTAAGACTGATTCTTAAGTGTTGACTGAGGTGACACTTCAGTGTTGTGAACTAAGGACTACAATGATGTCAACACAAAATGGCTGACCTCGACCTCTGAATCAGCCAATAGTGAGCCTGCTCATGTAAAGTCACAGCAGCACAATGTCAATCATTTAATGTAACTACAATAAAAGCATTTAATATAATATTTTATATAAATATATTTTATAAATTTTATATAAATATAGATCAGTGAACGCACCTTTATGAGGTCATCTAGCAACAATAAGTGACCAGTTTTAACTACTTTCAATTGAAAGCAGTTGTCAACACCGGTCAGTGTCTTTTTTTTTTTTCCTTTGTATTTTGATGGTTTAAGTGAAATGTGGGGTCATAAAAAAAATCCACACATCACTTTTGCCTACTGTTGTGTTTGGTGGGGTTAGTGCCCAAGTATATGTAAGACCCTGCTTATAGTGTCATCCCTGGTACATTGCTGCATTTTTCCAAATTTAAAGCCAAAAAATGTAATTACTACTTTCATTTCTGCAGTTAGAGCACTGACCTTTTGAGTGGAAGAGGTTATTAAATTTCTTACTTTGTCAGTTACAAAAAAAAAAAAAAAAGACTTTTTGATCTTGAAGTTTGTATCGTTTTATCAACTCCATATCATCATATAACTCCAATATGTCATATCTTCGCTGGAAAGTGTTTGTCTCCTCTCTTCAGCTCTCTTAAATAATTTAGAAGCTGAGACCTTGTCTTTTAACACTTAGGAACATTTCTGAATCACTCTTTTTCTTAAGTCTAGGAATAAGAGTTAAATTACATCATTCTTAGAATTTTGACACACTAAAATTTTACTCTAAGTGGCTTTATACATACGGCCCCAGCTCTCCATAACTTCCACAATACATACAGAGGAAAACAGAGCTGGAAAATGATTTTATGAAGAATATTAAAAAAATAACTATTGATTAGTCAAAGGTTTGGGGTTTGTAAGATTTTGTATGTTTCTGTCTCTTCACCATAACTGAATTCAAAAATGCAGTAAAAAATTACAAAATAATAAACAGTGTGTTTTTTCCTGATTCTTTGATGAAGATGAAGTTAAAAACAAATCAGCATTCATTTGAAATAGAAATCTCTTCTAACAGTATAAATGTCTTGTCACTTTTGATCAATTTAAAGCATCCTTGCTGAAAAAAACAAAAAAAAAAATCTTACTGACTCAAAACCTTTGAATTATAGTGTATATAACTAAAATGAATAGTTTTGATAAAATCTAACAAAAACAAGCTCCATGGGTCTATAAAATACATTTTTACTATTATTTACAGCATTTTCAAACAACTAAACTTTACATAGGCTAAGATTTTAGATTTTATTTGATCAAGACACTTTTACACCTTTTAGCAGTATATATCTTCAGACTTGTAATGTGGAAGAAAAATAGAGTCTGAAACAATGAATGAATGAATGAATGAATGAATCAACACCAAAAACACAGGCTTCAGGACTTACATAGGCCACGGGGTCATTACTGCGTGTCCCAGCGATGCTGAGGCTTAACACGTGTGTGTTACGCTTCATAGCCTCAAAAATCTCTTTCAGGGTTGGGATGGGAATGTCCTACAGCAACACAAACAGTCATTACTTCCCCGTTCTGCTCATGCAAAGAAAAGCATTAATTCTTATGATTAATAATGGTGATTAATCAGAAGCTTGCAAGAAAACAAATACTGAAAGTGTAATAAGCCAGTCTGTTTATAATATTAATATTATGTCTAGTCTGTAATGTGATCATAATTATGCATCTTGAGATGTGAGTACAGTTAGCATGTTTACCGGGATGTTGTTGAGGTTGACCTCCGTCAGCCTGCTGTCATTTTTCTGGATGCAGCGGAGAGTGTCCTCCACATCTGTGTCATTAGGAGGCTCGTCGGGATAGATCTTATACACATCTGGTTTCACCACACCTAAAAGAGTATAGACAAGCTTATGATACAGAACTGTTGTATATGCTGATCACTATTTAAACTTTTACAACTATTGTATAAGTTTTTATTATTTGACATGAAGTGGCTAAGTGTTAAATGTGCTGCACGTATACATACTGTTGATGCCTTCTGTGTTGGCAATCTTGCCGGTGGTGTTCAGGGCATCATAATATTGCTTGTTGCTCATGAGTGTGTACATTCCCAGGATGGCTGTGAGTATACAAGAATCTCATTAGTTAATGACATAAACATTCAATACTTTTGGACTACTCTTATGGGATGCCAGTGTATTAACAAAAACATACAAATACATTTTTTTATTAAATTCAATTTATGTATAAATATTCAAATAACAACAACAATAATAAAAATAATAATTATTACAATAAATATAAAATGGTAATAAAATTATTGATATTAATTCATTTTAATTTAATGAATAAAAGTAATAATTATTATTTAAATAAAGGTATAGATATTTAAATATAAAATATATAAATAATATCTAAAATATAATTTAATAATTAATATTAAATTATTTAATATAAAAATATCATAATAATGGTTATAATATGTTGATAAATGTATAATTAATAAATTAATAATTATTAATATTTTTACATTTTTAATACTGATAAGTTTATATTTATACATTTTTATACTAATTATATTTAATTAATAGTTTAATAAATAATAAATAAATAATAATAATAAATACATGTTAAAATACTACTTTTAAATAATTATTTTAATATTATTACAAATAATAAAATAATAATGTCATAAAAAACTAATGTTATATGTAAATATAATGTTTTTAATTAATAAATCATTTTTTAATTAGTGAGAAATACTGGCACAAATCATTTAAACTGTACTGCAGAGAACTGACTAGACATGTCATTTAAACTGTAAATTTGCATTTGAACAGCAGGTGGCGCTGACTAACCAGTAAATCCACTATAAACTCCCCCTACATGTTTCAATCAGCAGTGGCTGGACTGGTGAAAAAATACAGTAGGGCACCAGCAGATAAAATTGGGATTGGGATAGCCCAGATCTTACCTTTGTACTACAGCTTGAATTCCATATTCAGATACAATAACCAGATTAAAACCACCAGCACTATTTGGAAATCCAGTTAGCTACCCTGCATCTCAGCAAAAGCAGACTCATCCATTAAATCACCAACTGCAAACCCCTATTGACAGTTTAATCCTGAACTGGATGTGTTCCAGAGTTAAAACTGTGTTCTGAATGAGGGGCTCTGCTGGGAAATCTGCACCCAGTGACACACTCCAAAACTCCACAGCTTTAAATGTCCTTAAGGGCAAAGGCTTGCTATTACGTGCTCAAGGATAATTAGACTATTGACCGGTTTCCATCACTTTAGTATGCTAAATCAACAATTATGTGAATTCTTTGTGTCTCATGTTGCATTTTTAATAGAAGCAGTAATGTTTGGCTAAATGCTGCCAACACACAAATGTAGAGTGTTTCTAGACTACAGACCACTTGCAGCCAACTTAACACATAAGCACAAACTTTTTCACTCCATCTCTGCTCATGTTGACTAGTTGGCTGTTGCTCATTTTATTTTGGTGAGCTGCTGAGCTTGGGGAAATAGATACGGTGTGGTATAATTCTGTGCATGACCTACACTGTTCATAGTTCCACATCTAAGTCAGCTAGGCTTAATTAATATATATAAAAGTTGTCATATGAGACACTGATTGTACAACTAACTGCAAATAGAGCAGATGAAATTAGAAAGGGTTTGACTGACAAATGTTATGCACGAGGTATTGTGATCAGCTGTTTACAATAGCAAATAGAGGATTAGTCCTTAGTCAAGGATCAAAATTCAGATTACAGTCAGAGCCGTTTACAGGAAGTTACAGGTTTAAAGTGAGGATTAGTTTTAGAAGAGTTGCATATCTCTAGACCACTCCAGACTGGATATTATAAGTTGTTTTATATCATGTGAAAAGAAACAACAGCAGCATAGTAGAATGTGATGCCCACCTGCAATGTCACACATTTCAGCATCTGTTGCATTTTTCAGTGCTTCCTCCAGCTCAGGTTCCAGAGTGATCTGTTCCTCCACAGGGATTTGTCCTGATCCTGGTTTAGGGACAAAGGCCTTTCCTACAGATAGCGGAGAGAAAGAGAAATGTTCACTTTGCTCACAGCTATAATACAAACATATGAAAGAAACAAACAAACATAATACAATTACAATTAATTAATCAATTTTAACTCTATAAAAGTTCAGAATTGTATTTTATTTTAAAATATGCATCAGATAATGACTAATAAGTAGAATTTCAAAGCTGTTTACTAAGGCTATTCAGATGTTAGATATTAGAAGTGTTATGTTAATATGAATCCAGTGGAGGTGGTACCTCTCTTCTCCCCTGTAAAGGGCACCAGGTCTTCTCTGTCCTTGTGTTCCATGGCCTGCTTCTCCAGAAAATCCATCAGGGCGAAGCGATCAAAGGGGCCTGTGGGACTTTTCTTGGTCTGGTCACGCTGACGGAACCCGGCTGGAAGGATGGCATTCTGAAAGGTCAAGAAAATGATTGTTTAAAATTATTTCTGCATTCAGAAGTCACCCATTCACATATATACATTTGACTGGTTCATCCTTCCAAAATCATATTTTAAACAAAAAAAATCTGTAGTAGGACTCGTAGGACTTTTTTTTCCCAGTGGGACACTGCTTTTTCTGTCAAAACAAAACGCATTCTGAGCATCAATTATGCTCATTTATAACACAGCTCTCTGGAATACTTGGTCAATCAGAGCATTCAGCAGTCATATATTTTCAAATATGTCCTGTCGCCCATGGCTATGGTTTATATCAGATCACGGATATAAATGCCACTACTTTCATGTCTCTCACGTCACATTCTGGATTCGTTCATACAAATGCCACTGATGCAATCTTGTGTCTCGATTGTAGTGAAAATGGCTTCAGTGGTCCTGATCACCTTTTATTTTGCAATAATGACTGACTGACTGTACATTATCCCTTAATTATTTGTTTGTGTGTTTTGCCGACTTTGTAAATGGCTAACAACTGCCGCTATACACCAAACAACTGAAGATCACACTATCAGACTTTGAAGCTGTTCCGAACACTAGAAACTCACACATAAACATGTGCCTCATTTCTAGGAGATGCATGACAAATGAAAACAATATGTGTTCTAAAATCGCCTCAAGAACTGGATGGAATCATAAACTGAAACTGTGACCATCAAACACTATGTGATTTTCTATAAAATCTGTGAACACAAATCTGCAAACTGACTCTGACTTTAAAGGGATAGTTCACCCAAAAATGAAAATTACCTCATGATTTACTCATGGTGAAGCCATTCTAGGTGTATATGACTTTCTTCTTTCAGACAAATCCAATCTGAGTTTTATTAAATGTCCTGACTCTTCCAAGCTTTATAATGGCAGTAAATGGGTGTTGAGATTTTGAAGCACAAAAAACTGCATCCATCCATCATAAAAAGTACTCCTCATGGCTCCGGGGGATTAATAAAAGCCTTCTGAAGTGAATCAATGCATTTGTGTAAGAAAAGGGGAAAGGGAAGTGGTGTGTGGCCAAGTATGGTGACCCATACTCGGAATTTGTCCTCTGCATTTAACCCATCCAAGTGGATGCACACAGTAGTGAACATACACCCGGAGCAGTGGGCAGCCAATGCTGCGGCGCCCGGGGAGCAGTTGGGGGTTCGGTGCCTTGCTCAAGGGTCTCACCTCAGTCGTGGTATTGAGGGTGGAGAGAGTGCTGGTTATTCACTCCTCGCACCTACAATCCCTGCCGGACCTGAGACTCGAACCCACGACCTTCGGGTTACAAGTCCAACTCTCTATCCATTAGGCCACGACTGCCCTGTTTTAAATATCCATATTTAAAACTTTATAAACCGTAATCACTAGCTTCCACTAACTGTCATATGCGCGTTCACTAGAGAGCGCCAAGAGGAGACTTGTTTTCCTTTGCTGTAAACAAATCTTCTCGTGAGACTAGCATATTCTCACCGGAGCTTGCGCTTCGCCTACGTCCTACGTCATCTGCTGGAACGCCACTCTTTTGTGTACACGTATAAGACAGACAGCAGAGATTATGGTTAATAAAGTTTTAAATATGGATATTTTCCTTTCACAAACTCATTGCTTTGCTTCAGAAGGCCTTTATTAACCCCGTGGAGCCATGTGGAGTACTTTTTATGATGGATGGTTGCACTTTTTTGGGCTTCAAAATCTAGACCACCATCAACTGTCATTATAAAGCTTAGAAGACCTAGGATGGCTTGAGAGTGAGTAAATTATTGGGTAATTTTCATTTTTGGGGGAACTATCCCTTTAAGCAACTAAGTGTCAGCTCCTTCAGACTGTAAATTGGGGCAACAAAAAGAAAATTGTGTAGTATATTCCAGCCTTGAGTTGCCTACCACTGGTGTCTCCTCAAAAATAAGTGCATGTGGCAAAACATTTCAAAGTCTACTAAAATGTTACCTATCCATGCTTTAGTTTCAAACAGTTGTATGGCATAGTACCTCAGGGTCCATCTCCTGTAGTTCATACTCCAGCTTGTCCAGCTCTTCGGCACTGAGGCCCCTGAGGATAGCATCCTCGTCGATGTCTCGGGGATCGCTCTTAGACATGCTTGCTGCTCGGTGGTACTCTCAATTCACACAGCTCGCCCAGAGACAGCAGGTCCTGAGAGAGAGATAAAGTTTAAGCCAGAAACTTGCACACAAAAAAAAATCTATTTTACTATATTTAAATAAGCACAATAATGGCTGCTTGCTTTATTTGTTCCCTCAATGCTTTCTGTAGAAGTTGAGAATGAATGGGAAAATCTTTCAAGCGTTCCAGTCCAAGTCACTCTCAGCCTGGCCAAAAGAGCCAGCCACTGAAAGGGCATGATAGGGAACTGCTTACATTGTTAAATGCCACAAAGCCCAGTTGAATTAGAAGGACAAGGCTAGCATTTGTGTACAGGAAGAGCTTTTGGGGGTCTGAAGGTACAATGTACTTGGGAACAGAGATAGGACTTTCTGACAACACGGTCTAATTACAGTAGACACGCCGATCATATGGGACCATGAGGAAAGTACTCACTGCTTCTTTCATTCCAAGGCAGAGAGACAGAGAGAATTTAGTCTATTTTTAGTCTCTGAACACTAACGCTTGGGTTTTGTGTTACAGGAGGAGAAGGTTAGAACTGTGAGGAGTTACCACTGGCTCACACTCACGTGAAGGTGGACCATGCTGCCGCCCATCCGCCTTGTGAAACAGACTGATAGAGTCATGGTCTAGTCACCAGTTTCTGACCACCACACCCAAACTGGATCTACAAACTACAGACAACACAGCCTAGCATGTTGCGTAACTGACCTAAACTCATCCGTCTGTATGTAGGAACATGTTAAAAAATATTGTCTTGTGTGATTCTAACTGTAAAAATTATTTTCTTTATGAGAATTTTTATTTTATTTTCCAATTTTATACCTAAACATTCTTCATATAACCATTGGCATATTGTTTATTTCTAATTTATTTTATTTTAAGCATAACCTCACAGCATTTTGTTAGATTTATGCATGGAAAAAAAAAAACTTATATAAAGATGTCTTCTCTGAAAAATCTTATTATGCATATATTGTGTAATTTTGCTTTTCAAGTAAACCAATCTTTAAAAACGAAAGATTTTTGCATGTTTGCACATAAAACTTAAAAAAGTACAAACTGCATCTACCACATCTGCTTGTAATCAAACTGAGATGGCTTTGCATAACACAAAGCTAAAGCTCTCCAAAAATGTCTGATTGTAATCTTTCAGATTCTTTTGATGTGTAAATATTTCTAATAAGATTACTTTTAAACTTAGTCAAACTGTAAGTCTGTAAGTTAGGCGATCAATGTTTACAATCATGTGGTAAAACCATTTGGAGACCAGTGAGGTAATGGTCTATAAATATATGCTAATGAACATTACTGCTACATATCACACAATGAATAACAAGGATGTGTTATGCTCTGCACTCTTCATACCCTCCTGATACTTGCAAAATAAAATAAAATAAACAATTTGCAGATTATTGGAGTTAGTGATGGCTGCTTTACATTATGGAAAAAATCTAAAAGACAAATGTGTGTTTGTGTTTGCTTTGGGTGTGTATTTGTGGTTGTCTGTCTATCAGAGGTGTTAGACCAGAGTAGTGTGGCACTAATTTGTAAAGCCAGTGACACAAACACAGGATCAGAGAGCTAAGAACAGAAAATAAAAACTAAGGATTGTAGACATCAATCAACCCACCACACGTTTACTGATTCCAGAAGCAACATTACCATCACTAAACGTTTGCAGAAACCTATGTTGTTTAATCATATTTTAGCTAGACTAATGGTAAAGCAAGAAATGCAAACAAGATAACTGAATGAAGGGGAGACAGGCTAAATTTTGAATGAAAAATGTTTGCTTGATATGGATAAAAGAGAACTACTGTTATATATCTAATTAATTTTACATTTAATTGTGTAGTCTCAGTTCTGAACAAATTCAAATGACACTATTTTATGTGAACTCCTAAATTACCTTGCTCTCAGAAATTGGCAATGCATCTGACACCACTCTTTCAGGAACCTTTCAGTCTACAAGATTGACAGCTCAATGATTATAAATAGCTATTAACTACTTTGTCTCTTCAATCTTACAATAAACATACAGGCCAAAAGCAGGCCTTCTGCCGACCTGGTGTCATCTTTTTGTGTTGTGCACATATCCCAGGAAAGAGCGGCTGTCTGCCTGTTCCTAACACCTGTTCAACTTCTCACAGCTCCCAAGTGACACTAACTCAAGCCTTAAAAGTATTAGTTGAGTTTCACCTGTTCAGGCTCACTAGTTGTGAAAAGGGTTTTTTAAATTAGTCCTTCAACGTGGAATCCTTGTTATTTCACTGTTGCAAGGCAGTGGCCAACATTTGACCTTTCCAATTTGAGAAAATATAACTCAATTTATTTTTAGTCAGTACAGTAATTTAAAAAAAAAAAACAATACAACATACAAATTATAATTAGATTTTGATCTTTTGAATAAGAATTTAATATCCTGTGTTTGGAGTTCAACTGAATTGATTTGTTTATATTGAACAGATATTTTTAAAATGTCATAACACAGTGTTCTAATTTTAATTATTATAATGATTAAACTGCAAATCAAACTGACAGAACTAGGCAGAAATTCCACACTCTTAAAAATAAAGGTTCCAAAGAAGAACCATTCTGGGTTCCACAAAGAACCTTTCAGTAAACAGTCCTTATTGTTAGTGTGAAGAACATCTAAAGAACCTTTTGTCAAAAGTAAAAGTTCCATGAATGTTAAAGGTTCTTCATGGAACCAAAGATTTTTAAGGGTGTAATGGCCTCTATGGTTCCACGAAGAACCTTTAACATCCATGGAAACTTTCCATTGCACAAGGTTCTTTATTAAAACCTTCTTCACCCTAAGCAAAATAATTGTTCACTAAAGGGTGAACCCAACATGGTTCTTTTATGGCATGGCTGTGAAAAAATAAAACATTGTGGAACCTTTCTTGTATCTGTTTTTTTTTTTCTTGTAAAACATGGCAATTTCAATCTGCAAACTGACTAAATATCTTCAAAAGCAACCTGACTCTGCTGACTGCTTTCCTTCTAGAGGCCATAAAGTTATTATCGTCCATATGACAAAAACTTTGGTTCGGTCTCAGAAACCCAATTCCCCCTCTGGTACTTCAGAAGGACACAGAACAAATATTGGGCACTGACACATCAGATACCATATCATCCACCAGAAACACCAAAAGTGACTTTGCCAAGCGTCCAGAACTCTCCTGATGAGCAGCAAGAGCCTAAAAACAACCTTCTTATTCAGATCCATAGTTCAGTTATGGAGTTTGATCATTGGGAGCATTTTCCAGCTGACACACAGCTCTTAAGACTTCACACTATTTGTAGATTGACTTCACCAAGTCTAACCACCCAAGTGTAAAATTCCAAATCAACCCTCAGATTAATTTTAGCTTCACAAGTCAGCTACTTCCAGCTGCGTAAATCCTCTCTGCTTGCAAAGCTGCAGTGTGCAGCAGTATTGCAAGCAAAGATGGCTGGGAAAATAAGGGATATTCTGAAAACAAAAATACATCTAAGAACATAACACCACCAAAAAAGGATGACAATCAGCAGGTATTAAAAACTGTCATTTAAAATAAAAGAAAGGTTGTTTAAAGATTGTTTGTTTTGACATGCACTCACATCAACAGGTGCACCTGCAGGAAGACTCTGCAAAGCAATGTTCTCCATAAAGCCTTACTCTAAACCAAAAATAAAATGTATCCAACTAATCCAACAAAATCTAGAGTCTTAGAACTATCTACTAACTTGACCTTTAACCTTTTACTATACACTTTACACTACAACCCACCCACTGGGGCCTCTATCCATAAACTACATTGATTGCAAAATCACCAAAACAATACTTCATGCAATTAGCAGCTGAATGCAACCATTTTAAATTTGAAATAAACGAAAGTGTCAATAAAAAAGCATATCCTGCTTACTATACATAACTATACACAATGTCCAAAAACGTATACTAATGTGGTCCTGGTGCTAAAAGAGACAGGCAGACACAGATTACAGAAAGAGAGTTAGTGTGTTACCTACCCTCACTAGGACTCAGAGCTGCTGGGATCTTCTGTACAGCAACTCTATGTTTGAAATCAGAGAATAGCCCCTCACTCGCCCCCCTTAAGCCCTCCCTTCTTCGCTGACTGTCCTCGCTTGCTATCTGGGTTGAGCTGAGACAGGGATACCAGCTACTCTTCATGAGGTCAGCATTTCATTATTTTGGTTTTGAGAGATTAGTGACTATAAAACAGATGAACAGAGAGAGTAGGCTGGCACTGCCGAGAGGGTCCATGTAGTCATCTGTTTGAGTAACTCAGGTTTTTTTTAGTATTTTAGTAGACAGGAGTGACCTCTAGGGTATAGAGGCGGTATTGCAATCAGAGGGACCCCAGTTTAAAGATCTGCTATCTCTGTTTAGAATTTAAAGGGATAGTTCACCCAAAAAAATTAATTCTGTCATTAATTACTCACCCTTATGTCTTTCCAAACCCGTAAGACTTTGTTCATCTTCAGAACACAAATTAAGATATTTTTGATGAAATCCAAGAGTTCTCTGACCCCGCATAGACAGCAATGCAACTGAAACGTTCCCAGACCCAGAAACGCTGTAAGGACATCGGTAAAACAGTCCACGTGACATCAGTGGTTCAACCACACTTTTACAAAGCTACGAGAATACTTTTTGTGCGCAAAGAATACAAAAATAACAACTTTATTCAACAGTTCTTCTCCTCCAAATCAGGTATTCCGCCATTACATAGAGTACCATGCACATGCGTTGTTTACATGCAGAGGTACTCTCGATAATGACAGAAGACGTGATTTGGAGGGGAAGAATTGTTGAATAAAGTTGTTATTTTTGTTTTCTTTGTGCACAAAAAGTATTCTCGTAGCTTCGTAAAATTATGGTTGAACCACTGATGTCCTTACTACCTTTCTGGGTCTGGGAACATTTCAATTACATTGCTGTCTATGCAGGGTTAGAAAGCTCTCAGATTTCATCAAAAATATCTTAATTTGTGTTCAGAAGATGAACGAAGGTCTTACGGATTTGAAACAACATGAGGAAGAGTAATTAATGACAGAATTTTCATTTGTGGGTGAACTATCCCTTTAATGTTTAAGTTTATACATAGGCTGCATTGAGTACTAAGTGGCTTCTTTCCAAAATGAACAACATTTATAAATGGCCCACATTGTTAATTATTATAAAAAATAATGACATCTAAAAGGCTACATGACAGCAATCTTTAATGCTGTTTTAAATAATATGAACACATTATAAATACATATTACCACATAAGCAATTAAATTAAACAATTCATTTAAAAAAACAATAAATAAAGTTACATTAAGCATTTATGCAAAAAACACATTCAACAATGCAGCTTATTGCACTTACAAACACACTTGACAGAGATTTGGCAGCAAACAGTTCTATGCAGTTGTACTGTATGTCACCAAAGAACATTTATTATTTTTTACATGCCTTGTTTAATAATGATCTTCTGGCGCAGATTCTTTGTAGTGGTGTCGGCTGGAGACGCTGTGCCAGTGGAGGGCAGGCCGTGGGCCGCCACATACTTTTTATAGGCTTCCCGGATGATCCTAAAGGCTTGTACATTAGCGTAGGGAATGTCTGTGATGGGGTCTCGGTAGAGCGCAGGCTTATGGGTAACAGGGCAGATCTCCTGGACAGGAATTCGAGGAGGTGGGGACTGGGGAAAGAAATGCTGGAAGGATTCATCATCACTGAATGTGATGTAGGTGCGGGAGCATTTGGCAGGCCCTGATGACAGGGAAGGGTTTACAGCAGCTGTGTTACTGGAGACAACGCTAGGCAGTGCAGTAATGGTTGATTCTGACTGGGAAAGAGCTTGTGGAGGGTGAGGGCCTTGATTCTGCTGGGCATCTTGATCCAAACTGTTATTGAGATATGAAGATAAAATATATATAAAGATAAAAAAAATAGAGCTGCACTCATTTTTTTCTCATTAAAATTTTTACATGTGTATAGATTAATTAATTGTTATGGTTGTTTTTTTTTTTAAATTATCTACACATAAGATGCAAAACAAAATTACTCAGTTCACCTCTAAATAGAAAAAAAATAACTTTGATTCTGGCTTTTTAGGACAAATTAATGAATGGAGGAGTATTTGTAAACATCAGAACACTTCAGTGACTTTATCTACGTATTTTTAAGTGCCAAGCAATATAAAGGTTAGATAAAAGCACCCACTGAAAGACAATAAAAGTCTAAAGTCTAAAAAGCAAGAGAAGTAAAAAGTAAACATTCAGTAAGAGATGAGGAACCAGGTGAAGTACCCCTCTACATCCACGTTTTCCTCTTTAAGGGTGACGTCAGAAACCAGGGGCATGAGCACAGAGTGATATCGGATAACAGATCCCACACACTGACGCTTCATATGAACCTGGCGTTTCTTATCTGCCTCCAAACGCTCATAGTTTTCTGCCAAAAAAATCACAAACATCTATTAGCGTTCAAGTTTTATAGACAGAACAATTTGCAGTTATCAATTATCAATTCCTCACCCAGTGATCGAAGGTTAATCTCTGCTGTGACCTTGGCCTCTGCCAAAAGTTCAGCCTGGGTCAAAGGTCGCTCATGTCTTGTACCCTTTCTTCGACGTGGAGCAACCTGCCTCTCCTGCAGCCTCAGGTATGTCAGTCGTGTGTGTTCTGTTGTTGACTGACGTACCGACTTCCTGTCTAAGACCAAAACAATTTCAAAGTTTACTAACATTTACTATAACAATCTCCACAGTTTATGATGTGGACACCACGTGCTTAAATTGTTGCCGTTCAAGGAAGGAATGTAAAGTTGACTCACTGACAGCTTACCCAAAAAACACATTTTATTGCACTGCAAATCATCGAATTCATGTGAAGAAGAAACAATGACTTCAGAATCCGATGTTATTTTGTTTGTGGTTTATGAGAATATTGTAAATGTGCAATCAGAGATTCATAGAAATTGTTATTGGGTTTGTAAATCTCTGTTATCATTAACATCTACACACTTCTTGTTGGATAATGTTGTTGATACATACTGTTTGCTTTTTTCATAGAAACTATTTTTATGGCAGTCAATTCTTTAGAAAGAATGAAAGAAAGAAAGAAGACTGCTTGTTTATCATTGCATAAAAATAATAAAAGAAAATTAGTCAAGATTTAAGCAAAATGCAACAAAATTGATAAATCAGAATAACAGATATATTTCCACACATACATCAAATTATTTGAAAATATGAAAATATACAGAATAATATACTGTCAATACAATATTAAAAAAAATTTCTGATATACCATTACATATATTTTTTATATATGAAATACATAACAAATGAAACAATGAAGTGAGACAAAAGTTCATGAATATGTTAAGCTTTATGTACACCTATGCGTTAACTCGCGAAAGAGAAATGAATTAATAGAGTGTTTAAATTAAGACATTATATGTAAAAATGTAGTGCAGTTTTTGTCTGCATATATTTCTTATATATGTGACCCTGGAGCATAAAACCAGTCTTAAGTAGCACGGGTATATTTGTAGCAATAGCCAAAAATACATTGTAATGGTCAAAATTATCGATTTTTCTTTTGTGTGTTTTTTTTGGACCCTCAGATTCCAGATTTTCAAATAGTTGTATCTCGGCCAAATATTGTCCTATCCTAACACACCATACATCAATGGAACGCTTATTTATTCAGTAATTTATTATGACTGTTTTGTGGTCCAGGGTCACATATATCAATATATAGCAATACACGGTTCATGCATATATTGTAGTATAAGCACTAGTTTCCCATATATAGAAAAGTATTATTTCATATATTGCAATATATTTTCCAGTATATTCCCATAAACTTTTGCTTCTTAAGGGTACAATAATGACAAAATTTCTGTTATGTATGTCTGGTTATGTCACATGTGCATGTGTAAATAAAGTGCAAAAGTCTCACTCTTGCTGATGTCCTCCTGTAGTTCAGGGGGGTTGTATTTGTCAATCTTTGTCTTGTCTGTCCTCCTGGGCAGTTCAGCCAGTTTCCATTGTTTTGGTTTTTGCCGCACCACTTTAACTGGCTCCTACACAAACACAAGGTTCTGAGATTACAAGTGGCAAAAAATATGAAAATTCTGTCATTATTTACCTTCTGTAAAGAATGTACTGGTCACTATTTTATACACAATTCCAAAGAATAAGGACTGAAACTTCAAAAAGGATACAAAAGCACCATAAATGAATCATAAAACTAGTCCATACGACTCATGCACTATATTTCCAGTCATCTGAAGCTATTTATGGTAGCTTTTTATGATGGTTTTATGGTTCCTTTTTCTTAGTAACTCTCCTGTACCTTATAGGCTTTGGTCACCACTCTGCTCTTCCGACGTGGCCCATCCTCCTCCTGCTCGCTGTCGGGTTCATCCCCTTCATCAATGTCAAAGTCGCTGTCCACCTCATCTTCCGTTTCAGACAAGTCACCCTTATATTCTTCATCACCTGATTCCTGCAGAAATCAAATATTCAGGGCTAAAAATCACAGAGGAGACAATAGACAGGTGCATGGATTACATTCAACTAGAATATATAATGTCTACAATATATACAATATCTAATTTATTAGAATAATAGATATGTATTAAATTAATTAACTGTTAATATAATAAACATCTGATCACCTTTGTATTAATCTATTAATGCTTTGTATAAATTTGTTGAAATACATGTCTGCTCTATTACTGTGTTCTTTACCCTATTACTGTGTTCTTTATATATATATATATATATATATATATCGTGAAAAAGTTCTTTTTTTTGTAACTTATTTCAAAAAGTGAAACTTTCATATATTATAGATTCATTACATGTCAAGTAAAACATTTCAAACATTTTTTGTTTTAATTTTGATGATTAGAGCTTACAGCTCATGAAAGTCAAAAATCCAGTATCTCTAAAGAATATTTACATTTGAGTTTCATTAAATGACCATCCCTACAGTATAAATTCTGGGTATCTCTTGTTTTTTGAAACCACAATAATGGGGAAGACTACTGACTTGCCAATGGTCCAGAAGACAATCATTGACACCCTCCACAAAGAGGGTAAGTCACAGAAGGTCATTACTGAAAGGGGTGGCTTTCACAGAGTGCTGTATCAAAGCATATTAAATGCAAAGTTGACTGGAAGGAAGAAATTGGGTAGAAAAAGGTGCACAAGCAACAGGGGTGACTGCAAGCTTGAGAATACTGTCAAGAAAAGCCGATTCAAACACTTGGGAGAGCGTCAAGGAGTGGACTGAAGCTGGAGTCAGTGCATCAAGAGTCACCACGCTCAGACATCTTCAGGGAAAGGGCTACCAAGCCACTTCTGAAACAGAAACAACGTCAGAAGCATCTTACCTGGGCTAAGGAGAAAAAGAACTGGACTGTTACTCAGTGGTCCAAAGTCCTCTTTTCAGATAAAAGTAAATTTTGCATTTCATTTGGAAATCAAGGTCTGGAGTCTGAAGGAAGCCTGGAGAGGCACAGAATCCAAGCTGCTTGAAGTCCATTGTGAAGTCTCCGAAGTCATTAATGATTTGGGGTGCTGTGACGTCTGCTGGTGTTGGTCCATTGTGTTTTATCAAGTCCAAAGTCAATGCAGCCGTCTACCAGGAGATTTTGGAGCACTTTATGCTTCCATCTGTTGACAAGCTTTATGGAGATGCTGATTTCCTTTTCCAGCAGGACTTTAGCACCTGCCCACAGTGCCAAAACCACTTCCAAGTGGTTTGCTGACCATGATATTACTGTGCTTGATTGTGCCAACATGCCTGACCTGAACCCCATATGGAATCTATGGGATATTTTCAAGAGAAAGATGAGAAACAGTCTATTCAACAATACAGACGAACTGAAGGCTCAATAGTGCCTCAGCAGTGCCACAGGCTGATCGCTTCCATGCAACACCTCACTGATGCTGGAATTTGTGCTAAAGGAGCACCGACCAAGTGGCATAAATTGAGTATTGAGTGCATAAATGAACATACTTTAAAGAACTTGAACTTTTCTGGTTTGCAAATCCTTTTTTTGATTGATCTTAGGAAATATTCTAATATTTTGAGACACTAGATTTTTTACTTTCATGAGCTGTAAGCTCTAATCATCAAAATTAAAACAAAAAAACTTTTTAAATGTTTTACTTTACATGTAATGAATCTAGAATATATGAGTTTCACTTTTTGAAATAAGTTACAGAAAAAAAAACTTTTCATGATATTCAAATTTTTTGAGATGCACCTGTATATATAAACAAAGTCTCTAGTCTTTGATATAAATACAACATAAACAATATACAATATGAGGATATTTCCATTAAACGGAAGAGCAAATGAACACAATAAACAATATATTTAACCTTACGTGAAAACAATCCTTTTTTTTTTTTAAATTACTTATTATTAAAATTATTTAAAATGTACTAATGTATATAATAATTATGTATTGAATTTATTAATGAATATATTTTTCAAAAAATATGCAGAACAATATATTATGTTAATATATTATAACATTGAATAATACATAAGGAATTGTTGCTTTACATACATTGAAAATGTAACAATATATTTATATTTATAATGTAATGTACATTCAATTAGAATATATAATTTATACAATATATAATATATCAAATTTATTCCAATAATATATTTTTAAAGCTGCTTTACAACATAAATTGTGAAAATCTCTATACAATACATTGAGTTGAGCTGAATTACAATAAATTTAATGTGTAGCACATAACCAAACAGACAGAATAACTAAATGTGAAATAATAAAAATGTGTGTATATATATATATATATATATATATATATATATATATATATATATATATATTATAATTTTTTTTGTTTTTTGTTTTTTTTTTACTAAATAAAAGCACAATGACTCCTTAGAGTCAGGTGATAGAGCTCTCCTGACAGTCTCAAGCCAATAAAATCAGAGTGACGGGGCATAATATTCTTACAGGTACAAGTCCAAACGTTCATGCTGAAGTATAAATGTATTACAGCTGCGGAAATGTGTCAACACAAGCCCATGACAAGCCGCACAGGTGATATTTCATCACTCACGTCGTGAAATCCTCCATAGGTGGTCTTGTAGAACTCATCCTCCTCCTCTGCATCCAGCAGTCTGGACATGCGGTTTCCCGCAGTCTTTCGAGGAGCCCTGCTGAAAGCTAAACTCATTCTGACACCTATATCTATTTCACAGATATGTAAAGACGATATGATACGTGTTTATAATTAAAATGAATGACATGACAAGTTAAAAGCAGGGGACCAGATTTCAGGATAGGACTCAAATCTGTTGCGTAAAGCAAAATAGTATTGCATCATCAGGAGCGCATCTGAAGGTTTTAAAATATGATCAGATAATACCAGCTTGATAGCTAAATAAATGTCAGACTCAATAGTCTAATGTGGTATTAAGAGAGTAATCGATGTAGAGATCTTGTTCCAGACCAAACTAATAGAACGAGGATATTCATCGCACAGCCGCCAGGAGGTGACAGAGGAGCAGTGAGCGAGGACGACTGCACTGAAGTACCCTTATGTCCGGAAATGATTATTCAAGAACTATAGCATAACGCCAGCTGTAACGTAGCCAATTAAAATGACAACAGGAAATTATATGAGTCATTCAGTGAAACAGGTTTTCTCATTTTCACCAAATGGTTTGCTCTGAAAATTTTCCCATGAGTTTTCCAGTCTTTTGGATTAGTACTGGATAAAGAGTTTAAAACTAATTTTATAAAAACTAATTCTATATTAATGGTGGACATAAACTGAAACATATATCCACTAAAACTGTTTTAAAAATAACCTTTTGGTGTATTCTTAAGTAACTTGTGACAGAATAACGTGGCTGTTGTTCTCTTTGTTATTAAAAGTTGTGGTCATGGATCATTAGCATCCAAGTGTCAGCAATATGATGTTTCTATAAATAGTAGAAGCATAAATAAACACTGTTTATGTTATGCTTGATATATCTTGTGAAGCATAAAAAAACAAATTATGATTGTTAAGTAAGTAGAATATGGCAACTTTTGAATTTGTCTCTTCTGAAAACTGTTTAGTGCACTTCATGAAATGTTATGAACACCTGTCATGGAATAACATGGAATATTATTTTAAGAAAATATCATTAGTTTGATGATTTTAATGATTGGCAATACCATTTGTACATAGCATTTAGTCTGAAAAAACTCAATGAAACCCTGATAAAGTTCTTCACATATTTCAGATATGCACTGTATTAATCAGAAATGAAAGCAACATTCCAAAACAGCATTCCTTGGTCATTGTTTTGCATATTGAAGTGTCATGAAAGACTCTTGACGTCCAAAATGCATTCAGACCATTTTTTCCCAGGCAGGTTACATTGAAAGAGACTGATTCTTGTGGAAATGTCCACTCACTAATTGATCCCTGCAGGGTAAATGAGAAACATACTTCAGATTAGCCACGTGATTATTATTTAATACACAAGGATTTGCTGCAAGTCAATTATTAAAGGCATGAGGCGTTTTAAAAAAAAATATTTTAAGTAAACTGAATGTGAAAATTGGCCATTGGCCATAGGTCATTAAAATGCCTAGGGACTTACCTTTCTGGGTTTGAGGGGGAAAATGCCAAGCCCAAACCAATTCAACGGTTTTCAAAAATTTGCAAAAGTCCATGGGGAACAACCTTTGAGAACCACTCATTTTACAGGAAAGCTGAATTTAATACAAAACAATGTCAAACTGTAATCCTTTAAATGAGATAACAGGTAGGCTACTCATTACAGGACTAGAAAGTTAAAATCTACCTTAATTAACTGCATCTGGGCAATTTTTGAAATAAACCATTCTTGGGTTGTGAGAAGAATTCCCCAAGAGGTCAAGATCATGTGAATTCCATGGTTCCGTATTTGCATTCGCTTTCCTGGTCTGGGAAAGGTTAAAGTACATCTTTTGCCACCCATGCGGATCTCTGTTGTTCACCCAGCCACACACACACACACACACACACACACACACACAAACATGAGAATCTATATATCCAAATTTCCCTTGATGGCCATTATTCAGGGATTTTTAAACAATATATAAAGAGTGTAATTTACCAAAATGGTGCTCATTGTATTTTTAATCTCTGAATTTACCATAGACAATATGCTTTTGCTAGTCTTTTCTGGGAAAGTAGTGAATGCAGCACTGACAGAACCCAATTGTCCTTGGAGCAAAGCTGCAGTGTGTGTTTTGAGCAAACATTCAATGTCATTCCTTCTCAACCAATTTACATTCATTTGAAAACCAAAGGTAGAACATTCACACCCACAAACCCCATCCTGACTACAAAGTTTACATACTTTAAATGCTTCATAGTTCAAACACTTGCTGTGTTACAACCCAAAAAGCAAGCAGATTTGTTTTGAAGGTTGTTAAAATGTTCTAAATTCTTACTCTGTCATGCATTCACTTCCTCCCACGCCAAAGGTTATTTACAGTAGAGGTGTGCTAGCATTGTTTCAGGAATAAGGAAGGTGTTAATTCCAAGATATGGAAATGTAATGCAGATGTAATGCTTGCCAGTTTACAGCCATTCTTTATTCAGAACATGAAGTTCTAGAACAGCCCTAGAATCATGTGAACCAGCTGGTACTAGAATTTCTGTGGAGAATGAGCGGGTTTCGGCTTTTAAAAAGAGTGCTGATGCTCTCAATGAGTGCTTTGTATTCAGAATAGCATTTGGTTTCTTTTTTCTTTGATGTCTGGTTTTTGTCTCCTTTTTTACTCTCTCTCTCTCTCTCTCGCTCCTGCTGTCTTTTTAGAATACAAAAACATTGGTGAAACTGAGAAGGGGCATGTTCATTCACAGAAGAAATCGAAGCTCCCTCTAACTAACTTGAATTATACTACACTGACATTAGTAGTGTTTACAGACTGGAATCTGTTTGTTGTTATTGTGTGGTACAGAGCTCAAAGGCTCTATCGTGGGCGGTGTGACTGGTACCATATGAAGGATGTCGTTGTTTGGGCCTCTGAACACAGATATCATTCTGAGAGCTGAATTGGAATATGATCTCACAACTCTGGAATGTGAAAACACTCTGCTGCCAGGAAACAAGCTTTGTGGGGGTGTTATATCCCCCTTTTAGGCCAGTCTGGTACGCAGACCACACGCCGCTGAAATGAGAGGCTAGATTAGAGGAAATGATAGATGAAGCATAGGAACGTTAGACATCAGATAGAAATAGTGGATAAAACGTTTCCATATAAAGGTTTGTTGTCCAGTGTTATAATAGGTGTAGAGAAACACAAACTAGTCCAGTTTGACTTGTGCTTGGCCCAGTTAGCAGTAACCAGTAAAGAAAATCTCAAAGGGACACGTATGTTGTAAGGTATTTCTGTTATATAATGTCGTTGAGTCGATGAATTAGGTCTAGTTTGCTTTTGTTTGGGCTGTCATTCCCTTCTGCATCATCGTCCATGTCAAAAGCATTACATCTTGACATTACATAAGGCGGCTGGTTCTGTTTGGGCATGTTCAGAGACCGGACTCATGTTTTGACCTCAGAACAGAATGTTCTTGTTTGAATCCATGGTGACGTAATGTCTCAGACGTCCAGCCCACCGCTCACTCAAATCATGACCTCTTTTTTCCTGAAGTAGAGAGAACAATGTACCACTGCTTAAAAACATTCTTTTGAGATTCAGATCAAGACTAAAGCATCCTCAATCATGACCATGCTCTTGAAACTTAATTTATCTGGCATTTTTCACAAAATAAGGCTGAAAATTCAACAAATTGTCTGTAAAAGGAAATGTATTCAACCCTGTGAAAGTTGAACTAAATAAAATATCATGTAATTGCCATTTTTGTAAACCTAAATCTAAATACAGCTTAAATACAGTATATTAAATACTCATACTGATGTATGGTTATGTAATAGTTATTTCTAGCAACAAATATTAAATAAACATCCAAATTAAATAGACAAATGCATCAGGTATCAGGGTGGAGAATTTAGCCTAAAATTAAGCTGTCACTTGTTAGTTTGTAGTTATTGATAAACTTACACTACCATTCAATTTTTGGATCATTAAGATTTTTTTTTTTTTTTTTTTTTTTTTTGCTCATCAAGGCTGTGTTTGTTTAATCAAAAATACATCAAGTAGAACAATATTGTGAAATATTGTGAAATATTATTATACTTCAAAATAGCTGTTTTAACATCATTTATAACTGTGCTGGCAAAGCTGAATTTTTAACAGCATTTACTCCAGTCTTCAGTGTCATTCTAATATGCTGATTTGGTGCTCAAGAAATCATTATCAATATTGAAAACTGTTGATTTCTGTGGAAACTGTGATACATTTTTTTCAGGAACCTTTGATGAATAGAAAGTTTAAAAACCAGCATTTTTGCTGTCACTTTTGATCGATTTGATGCATCCTGTGGAACACAAACTTAAATCTAAAACTAAATGGCAGTGAAATGCTAACTAATCATTATTAATTATGTTGATAATTGTTAAAGGCCACTCTAAACTGAAAAGATTTGCACACTTATATATGACATCTCTGAAAAATGATTATCAATGCAAACATTTGAAACTGCCAAGCAGGCATTAAACTAATTCATCAACATACACAGCATCACTTTTCTTGTATGTATCTACATTTAATAATACACCAAAGTGTGAAAATATGCCATAAATCAGTTTAAAAGTGTCCAGTATCAGAGTGCATACAGAAGTAAACACCAGCAGGCACAAGTGACTGAAAACTGGGCAGTTAAAATGACAAGACATATCTCATCCAAACATACACTGATATACACACCCCTTACTGACAATACAGCTGCTTCATGTGTCAAGCACATTATGTTCTTAAATACACAACCTGCCATAGGCTACGTGTGAGGAAGCATAAGTGTTGCAAAGTTGATTGCACGAACATAAGCTAAAACCAACAGTGCACATTTAACTTTTTACAGTGTACAAAAGTGATAAACTGACTCATTAATATTAAAATATGATTTTATTGTTTATTTTGGTGCTTTTAGTCTTTGAACAGAAAGAAGTCAAGGTGTATTCTCCTTAAGGCACGTAACCATCAAATCCAGATTCGTTTAAAGGGTGCGACGCATACCAGTCATAGTACCTGGCTGAACACTCATAGTTATAGGCATGCAGACTGTTCTAACTAACCCTAATTAAACAACACCCACGTAACCTTCATCACACACAGAACGAAACTATGAACAAGATAACCTTTATGCAAGCCTCTGCATGCACTTATGAATCAGTTCGTGGTGTCTGTCACCTTTTGATATAAACAAGCTCTGATATTCCTTTAAAGCTTTGTGGTTGCCATTTGTCATGTCTAATGAAGATGCCAGTTTGTCTTCAGATAATATTGTAAAGTGAATGTGAATCAGAATGGATGTACTGGTTTGGTAAAAAAAAAAAACAGAAGTGAAATGAACGGGCTTTTCTTTTCCTCTTATGAATAATGCCAAAATGTGTCATTAATTGAATATACCAATAAAATGTATCCTAAAAAAAACTTTACACAAAAGACACTGACCAAGTACTCGCAAGACTATGCAAACAATGTGCAAACAATGACTATGACAGAAAACAAGACAAAAGACAGAATGAAGGGAATGTTGCAAGTCACACAGGAAGTACATAGAGAAACTGTAAAAATGAAAAAAATTCTTGTTAGTTAAGTACATTTGGGTTTTGTGTTACATCTTAATCTTATGTTGTTAAATGAATGTTTATTGGATCATTTTAGTGTTGTGTGCCACCATGACAGTGTTTTGTATTTGTTTCTATGAAATTCTTTAGATATTTACCTCAACTTGTGGGAAAGCTACTTGTGATGCGTTTTGATTCTACATGTGACTTTCTTATTACAACCTGTGTTTTTAGGTTGTTGTCAGTGTATTATAAAGGTACGAAACAGATTTTAGTACTTTAGGTTGGTATTTAACATTATATTAGTTAATGAAATATAACCTAAAACATTGCTACCACATTCTGGAAACCACAGCTGCTGTTTTTTTCATCTGAGGTCATTTTCATTACAGTCAATTACTGAAACACAAGATGATTTTGATGGCATTTTTTCTTTTTACTATAAATGTTATTGATTTTTCTACAAAGCACTTTTCCATTAAAAAAAAACCCTATGACACTGTAGCAAAATTAAGCAATGAAACTCTAATATGAAATCAATGGTTTGACTTTTGATATTTCCGGTAGTTTTATCTTTCAACTGCCAAGTTGTTGTTGTTTGGAAAACTCCCAGGTTGAAGCAGCCAGCTTTTATTTCCCAGAAAGATGTGGGAAGAAGACCAATAAGTACAAGGACATCAAAACATCAGGCCGTCATTGCCAAACAGATCAGACTAGGCCAACCTGGTATCTTCAAACAAAACAGGACAAGTTGTATCATGCTATAGGTGACATCACAGGAACTGTACAGTGACAGAAGTGTAGCTCCACTGTGTACATGGTACATTTCTGTGGTGTTAGAGCAGCATTTGAAATTGCATGCCTACTACCAATGAATCAACTGAGATATTGAGATGCTTAAGGTGCAAATGACAACAAAGGCCTGCTGGAAATGTGTTTCTAAGTAACTAAACCCTGCATGGGAAAAAAGAAAAGAGATCAACTGAAATAAGAGTCGGTCGTGGGAACAGAGCAGTGACAAGCTCTCACGTGTTTATAGTTACTGTCAAGTTCACTGTCAAGGTCAAGGTCAATGTCCTATTAGTGTATAAATAACATGAGCTCAATGTTGTTTGGGCTTTCTTGCGACATGGTGAAATATTTAAGCATTAATATTTTGCAGACTGCAAAACATGAGAAATCCATCTGGAAATTTTCAGTCAAGGAACTATGCAACCTGATCTTCTTATTCGTAGGTATTATTTGCACATAAACCTATGCATTTTTGTGGATTTCGGTATGCACCATTATAAATTAATGAATACGTAGATATGAAGCAGTCTATTAATTTGGGATGAAATTATTTTTTAATCTTGCCCGTGTATCTTTAGTTCTACATGAATCAGTTTACTTTGTTAGTGCACAATACAGACATTGCAGCTACGTTATATAAGTCATCAGTGTGTGTTCAGTATGGACCGTTCTTGAACATCATACTTCTATGACACATGTGTCAAATTCCAGTCCTGGAGGGCCACTGTCCAGCAGAGTGTAGCTCCAACCAGCTCCAAAATACTTGCCTGCAAGTTTCTAGTAATCCTGAAGACCCTGATTAGCTGGTTCAGGTTTGTTTAATTAGGGTTGGAGCTAAACTCTGCAGGACAGTGGCCTTCTAGGAACTGACAACAGCTGGCAATTACCGTCTATCTGTATTCTAGGGGCATTCAATATAGTATTTTCTTCATTTGGCTGGAAGACCTTGTTTGTGCATAATAATAATTAAAAAAAGACCATGTGGAATGTATTATTTCTATATACATAGAATATATAGCGGCTGACAAGAGTTCTCTTGAACACTGTTCTCTCATGAAACAGAAAGGAATTTGCGTAGGTATCCAAACCTGTAATAGCAAGTTTTTTGAAAGTACAAAACACCCACATATTTGATGGCAGCACTTTTGCAACAGCAAAAAGAGCATTCAATACTCTAAAAATCTTTTATAATATAGTAAGCTGTATATTGTTTATAAGCTCATAAGTATCAGTAAAGAAACAAAGACACCTGCAGTTTGCTCAGAACCTTTGGTCTATTTACAATATTGTGCAGCATGCAAAACAGCTGACAAGTGAAAAATGATCCCTTTATATTTATCGTGCCTTGTATGTGTTTACATTTTATTATCTGCAACATAAAACTTCTGAGGATTTATTAGAGTGAAATGTTTCCTCATTTACATTTCTTCTCAGCAGAGTTATCTTACACGCCCTAGAACAAACATGCTGCAGCAAGACATTCCTTGTCAACACCTTTTCCAAACACAATACTTTGCATTTAGGCTGCTTTTACAGACATGCATGAGTATTTTGACATTGGGAAAAGAATTTAAAAAAATGCACACCACAACAAACATAACAAAACTTTGCATCATGCAAAATAATAACAAATAATAAGTAAAGGGGATTCCTAGTTTTCTGATACCTTCCTGGATGTAAATAGGTGTGGTTTTGGCAGTTTCCTTGTACACATTCCCAAAGACCACAGATATGTTAAGAGCTCAACAATCTCTCTTTTTTGTATACATTAGATTTAATTGTGGGATATGTGCTTTTAAAAAAGAAAGAAAGAAAGAAAGAAAGAAAGAAAGAAAGAAAGAAAGAAAGAAAGAAAGAAAGAAAGAAAGAAAGAAAGAAAGAAGCAAAAGTGGACCTAGTTTTCCACAAAAAAATATCACATCTATTTCTCGATTTTCATATGACAGCATGTGACAAAAACTCCAGACATTACCATGATTATCAGCTTTTTAAAATAGCAGAAAGGAGAACTCAGCTGAAAGAAGAAAAATTCCATAGGACTGTATTTGCAGTTTCCCCTTGTAACATGATCTCAAAAAAAAAAAAAAAAAAAATTACATCATGATTACCAACTCTTTTGATTGGATGACTTGTAATAACTGAACAGTTTCACTTTTAAACACCCCATTCTGGTAGACAGGGTAGACAGATAAATCTTAGATCAAAGTACAAGCCATATACAGTGTGTTTTCAGTCTATGGACCGTTCTTGAACGTCATCCTTCTATGACACATGTGTCAAATTCCAGTCTTGGAGGGCCACTGTCCAGCAGAATATAGCTCCAACCAGCTCCAAAACACCTGCCTGCAAGTTTCTAGTAATCCTGAAGACCCTGATTAGCTGCAGGTTTATTTAATTAGGGTTGAAGCTAAACTCTGCAGGACAGTGGCCTTTCAGGAATTGGCAATTACCGTCTCTCTGTATTTTAGGGGCATTCAATATATTATTTTCTTCATTTGGCTGGAAGACCTTATCTGTGCATAATAATAAAAAAAACTGTTCAAATATTATAGTTATATTATTATATTTATAATGTATAGACTACAAGACTATGTCCTTTCTTTGAGCATCTGCAGGTTTGGAAAGTAGTAAAAGTACCGAGAAGCTAATCTTACCAGAATCTTAAGCAAAAGTGAAAGTACCTTCATCTCTGGTTAAATAATTTACCTACAAGCCTTTAAAAAGAAAAGAGGATGAGACGCTACTAGAACTGGTTTTTATTTCTCAGAAAACATGGGATGATGAAATATATATTGACAGCAGACATATGATATAGAGACTATATGAAAGTGCTTGAATTAATACAAAAATAATTTTCATAAATCTCATTAGTTATGGTAATACATCACCAAGAAGCTGAAACATTTTTAAGAAAAAAAAAAACACATTTATTTTTTTATTACAGAAAAACACAGGAGCTTATACGGTATATGAAATATATATGGTTAAAGGTTATACATAATACACAATGGAATCATGAAGTGGTCGAATTAATACTCATAAGTTATGGTAATGCATCACCAAAAACCTGAAACATTTTTAATAAAAAAAAATACTTTGTTTTTATTTCTCAGAAAAACACAGGAGCTCATACAATATATGAAATATATATGGATAAAAGCAGACTTATACACAGGACACAGACAATATGGAATCATGAAGTGCTTGAATTAATACAAAATGATTTACATAAATCTCAAAAGTAATTGTAATACATCACCAAAAAGCAAATACACAAATTTTTGACCACTACCTTTTTCACAACACCTTTTTCAGTCAGTCTCTTATATGTTCTGAGTTTGAGTCAGTAAGTTGTTTTGACAGTGAATGTGTGTCATAGGTCAACAACCCTTTGGCCTTCTTCAACTCAAACATTTTACAGTCTGAACAGAATCAGACCAGCCCAAACCAGACCAGACCACATTACCACTACAGACTAGTATGGACCTGCTGCCTGTCAACCACACATCATAGAATAAGGTCAGCAGGTTTAGAGTCATGACTCCACAAACATGCTGGCATCTAAATCTAAGAATTAGTCTTCCATAATGGCTATTCCTGACACTTACTCAATAATCTTCTATGTAAACAGTTATTTTAACCACTTGCTTGGAATTCTCAAAGAGTGTGACAATCAAAACACTGCTACATGCAATATGAACACAACAGATTTTCGATACTCTTTTGCTTATTTAATAGTTGTACCAAATTGTATTTCAAAAGCCACTGAAACATCAGCATTACCACATTGTACAAAATTGCCTCGCCAATGTAACATAGTTCATATGTCAGACTACCAAGCAACGTCTTCTCAAACATAATCACAATCTTGAGCGATATCTGTTGTGCGTCCTTGGTATATAAGCTCTCAAAATAGAAGGACATGATTTATATTACATTTACATGTGCTTGGAATAAATGACCCAGGACGGAAGCCTCCATAAGAGGAAAAAAATGTGAGCAAGGGCCAGAATAAGGGAAATCAGATGAGATAAGATGAATTTATTTACATCATGTATGCCAGTCCACAGCCTTCCACATGTGCCTTGTGAGTTTTACCTCGTGCGTTTGTGTACACAGTACATAAACCAAGGAACACTCAATCCAAGACACAAGTCAGGTGACACAGAGGTAACAGTGAATCAGAACAATATTTTTCTCCTTATGAGCTCCTAATATAGACCACTAGGAACTGTTTAACCATTTAATCAGAAGATTAAATATTAGAAATATTTATTAAATACACAAATTACGCATGAAAACCAGTCACCTGAGGGGTCAGAGGGTGGCACACTTTTTCTGATTTTAGAGCGGTTATCTTTATGACAGTTTGTGGAAATGACGTATTTTACTCATGGAATCATGCTGTAGAGGAAAGGTCACAAAGCTGATGATCCAGCAGTGGCCTATCATGACTATGAATTTTTCTATCAGCAAGATTACCAGAACATGAAAGTTAAACACTAGGAACTACATACAAAAAAGGAAATAACGAAAACTGTGATAAAGTTAAAGAGCTACGTAAATGAAGTGTCAGTGATCAAGCAGGCCAACCAGCTTCCCTGCAGAACATGTGATGAGATTGTCTGGACAAAGTTTTAAGAATATGTATGATATTTAATAATTAAAATACCTGTTTTTTAGGAAACACTGTGTTTCACAAAATAAGCACAGTAGAATAAATAAATAAATAAATATTTTTACTTAAGATAACACAACCTCGGTTTTATTAAACACCAAATGTTTTCTATTAAGGTCTTTTCCGCCTGCTTCTTTTATACAATATAGTACATGCTCCTCCTATTGTTCCACATTCAGAGAAATCAATAGACAATACATCTAACAAAGTGGTTTCTAATATTACATGCAGTCCGGATATGCCCATTGTTTGTACACTCTTTACATTAACCAGCATTATGTTCCATTGAATTTTTTCCCACACGAAGTAGACCATTGTATAACACAGCTGTCTAGAATGCTTGATTCTTATTGGCTAGAGGGCGTTCTAATGTTTTTCAATAACTGCATGGTTGAAGTAGTTCCAGTTTTGACCACATTAAAGTTCCATTTCACTTAGCAAATTAGAGTCTTTAGATTCACAAACACACTGGGAACTGCATAAAAAAGGAAATAAAAGGAAACTTTGATGAAGTTAAGCAGCTTAATGATGGGTAAATGATCAAGCAGGGCCACCAGCACTGTTTCTATCACTTCACCACTTTATTTCAGTTAATTTAAAAAGCCATAGAGCCTATCTATCACAAATGAGTGGCTTTTAACCTCTCACTACTGATATCTGTTGTGTGATACTTCAGAAAAATAGAACAATCCATAGACTACCATAGAACTAGATTGTACAAATTAGTACCTGTATTCCACTGAGTTTAACAGACATGTGCCACCTGGCTCAGGTAACCACAGCAGGTGCTGCTGCAGTGAGCTGGAGGATCAGGTGAGGCCCTGTGTGTCATTACCATAGTCCTCATTAGACCCCACGGATGGCCTGTAACCAGACACGAAGCCAATCTGAGCAAACAAGCACACTCACACAAATATTGTCAAGCTTAGCCAGAAAAACCAATACAGACTTCTTCCTAATGAAACACTAAACTGTGTTCTGTCAGTGGATTCTTTTTCAAATCAGCTTGAAATGTTTTAAGCATGCAGGCTAATCTGATTTTGCAGCAGGATATCCTGGATCTTAAAAAAAGAGAAGAAAATTCATGTATAAGATGATTTGATAAGCAAATTCCTGGCTTCAAGAGTTAAAGGGGAAGTCGACTCAAAATTAAAATTCTGTCATTACTGCTTCTGTCTTTCACAAAACAAGATATTTTGAAAAATGTCTGAGCTTTTGTAAAAATTGTCAAATGGTGATTGATTTGGCCTCATTGACTTTCATTGTATGAAAAAAAAAACATTGAAACATTCTTCAAAATATCTTTTGTGTTCAGTAGAAAGTCATACAGGAGCAAAATGATGATGAGTGAATGACAACAGAACATTCTTTTTTTCTTTTTTTTTTTGTGAACTATCCCTTTAGGGCATCCATTTAGCTATTTTCCTGTCAAATGTGGGAATGCTAATGCAACAAACTGTTTAAGATCCACTGAAAACTATTTCTACCATTCAACACAGCACTGAGCACAAGTGTCATAAACCATAATGCATAAAATGTGTCTCAAATAAATCTCTTCCTAAAAGACAGGTGTGTCCAGAAATCCTTCTCCTGGAGGGCCACCTTCCAGTAGTTTCGCTAGATTCCTAATTAAACAGGTCCTCCGGCAGATGTTCGTAGATTGGATCATCACTGGAATTCCACTGCCTAGCTCATGGTTCATGACATTTCCTTCTTTGTCTGGCCTTTCCTTATCAAGAGTATGAGACACACACATGCAAAGTATTTAAGATATTTCCAGAACGTCAATGCATTATGAATTGCCATTCTACTATGGAAACATTTCCTATGTCCTCTTATAGGCTGTGGATGTCATTCACTAAGGAAGTGGAGATTAATATGTAAGCCACTAACATCTGATTTCATTCAGAGATTTCATCCAGAAAGGTTTTTTCTTTTTTTTTTAAACAATATAAACCACTGAAGTTTCTTAAACCTCATTTGATTTTAAAACTATGGCCATTCAGCATTAAAGAGTGACTCATTGTACAAAAGTCAATAAAGTAAATCACGCAAACCATGTGACAGTCATGATGTTAACAAATATTATGTTAACAACCAATACTTCCACATTTGAAATCAGGCCAAACTGGCTACATCCAGCAGCTTCAGGCAAAAAGTACAGCAAACAAAGAGATTAAGAAATCAATTGAGACACTTCCTCTGCATAAGGATCAGAACACAATGACAAATACTGAGGTCATATTTACTACATCATGCTTCCTGCTACATGTTGTCCAGTTGGAAAGGAATTCATATTTTGTGCTATTATTTGTTTCTCAGGATAAAATAATTTAAGACATTATAGGTGACAAAATAAAAATATATTTTGAGCCAGGATTACAGTCAAGATACTCAGTCATACAGATAATCATAAACAATCAGTGGTTGAAAGGTTTGGTTAAAAACCCTTTATGACAATAGCCAGAAAGATGGCAAGGTGTTTGGATATTTATAATGAAGTATTAATATGTTTGGGTCCTACAGTGTGTACAGTTCACTTCAACAACATGACTAAGCAAAACAATCAACTCTTTGAAATGAGATACATGAATTCCCCCCTCCCCCCCGAATGGTGTTCACATACGTCAACAAGTTTCATTGTGACTCTGCAAAACTTCTAAAATATTTCCACAGCACAGTACTTTTTCACAAGGCCGCAATGACAGTGAAGGAGAGCATACACAGGAATGGTTAACTTTTTAACCATTTACACAAGTCTGCTACAATAACATGTACAGATGAAAAGCTAGAAATCCTTTGAAGCTACAACTGATCAGCTAAATAAAGCACACACACTTTGTACTTTACCTAGCCACACATTTAACGGTGGTGAGGGATTACTTAACGAAGCTTTAAAAAAAAAAAAAAAATTCAACTTGCAGTTTAGAAAACCATATATTCACAGAAAAGTATCAATGACCATAATTTCTCAAACTTCTCAGTGTATCCAAAAGGTCAATCTGCAGGTAATGACAACATTTAGCAGCCTTGTGGTTAGCTATCATAGTCCTAAACTAGGACTCAAACAGAACCACCATAAGCTTTTAGATAAAAGCTTTAAAGCTTACTTATCAGCTAAAGCCAGCACCTGAAGTCATGTGTAGGATACATGTGCACTATATAGCAAAAGAATATTTCTAAACAAAAAGTGACATTCTGAAAATGTGAAGGTAATTACACTTTTTATATCAGTTGCAACAAGTAGTTGTGAATTTTAAATGTACAGCTTTTTCAAAATTCCCAATTTAGCCAAGCATATAGCTCTAGGATACAGAACACTGCTGGACGTGTAATGACAATTTAACATGTGATTCTTGTGTAAACTGGCATTGAAAGTGTTACCTGCATGTCAACAATTAAGATCTGAACAGCTGAACATTTTAAAATTTTAGTTTTTTTAATAAAAAAAATAGTTTGATTTCTCAAAAGATCACTTTGAACCAGTTTTTATATACACTTGACATCCAAAAAACACAATATTTATAAAAAAAAAAAATAAAAAAAAAATAAAATAAAAAAATATTCCACTTAAAAGTCCTTTTTTTTCTTTTTTTCTCAATATTGGTCACGAAGTCCATTTGGATTCACCGTATCAAATAAGCAAGTGCAGCTCCGAATGTAGCAACACTACCAATGGCCATCAATGTGTTTCTCACAGCTGCCTCTGTATCTGGGACATGAAAAAAATCCACAAAGCCATCCTAAGGAGAAAAATATGCATACACTAGGTGAGTACAGGTTACAAACAAAGGAAAACTTAAAATAAGAGCATATGGGTCATGTCATGGGGAGAAAAAACAAAAAATAAACAAACACAACTCACCCATCCTTTGTTTTTGAGCAGCCAGTCCAGTTGGGCTGTGAGAAGATAGGAAGAGATCTCTTCTCCCACCAAACTCACACACTTGCTAAGTCCTCTATCATTCTGATGCTTGCATACCATCGCCCCAAAAGTCAGCAGGCTGGCAATGCGACCCCAGCTTGTGATGTCATCGCTGAAGACCTCTGTTGCCACAGACTTGATGAAACTCACATCCTCTCCTTTCTGCTCCAGATTCAGCCGTGCAATCATACCTGAAAGAGTGAAATATTAAAGGCCACTGCTGACTCATAAACGTAGCAATACGTGGCATGAAGTGGCGCAACCTGCCAGGCCAGGTGCGTGTGTTGAGGGTGAGGTTGCCATAAGACTTTTACATTATTTGCCCTGCTCTTATCAACTCACAAACATAATGAAACAAAGCGAAATGGAAGCCGTAGAGCGCTACTTGCTAAAAATAAGCAAGTACTTGTGAAATTACCTTTGTAAGCCAGTTCGTGCTTCACCGCGAGACTTCCCACAACCCGCTTCATGGTAGACAGAACCTGTTTTTTTCCACTTTTAGAATGAGGAAGTCCTGTAAAGTTTTTTAACAAAATGTCAATAATCTCTCGCGTGTCCATTTCTAGGGCGGCGTAGATGGAATTGTAATCATCTATTTCCTCGCAATCCGACTCAGGCGAGGATGGTACCGAGCCCTGGAGACCGTTCCCTGTGAACTGGTTTTGGGCTTTCAGTTCTGGCATTACCAGTGGCTTGCGACCAAACCCGCTCGAGCTGCTGTTGACGTTAAGAGCTGCTATTCCAAGGCATGGCCAAAAGCCGTTGTCGTTTGAAACTTTACTCCCAGGGAACATTTTCGCAAATTTACATTAACGCTTTTAATCCAGTTTATCGATGACGTATTTGGTAGGAAACGACGTCTTTCAAAATTTAAACTACACTCAAATCTACTACATTTTACTTTAGCAAGGCGGAAGCGTTAGAGAGAATCCTCCAAGTGTTTTTATACCCCCATCAGGGGCGGGACTTTATCTCTGATGACCAATCATCGACGAAACATGTATTGAACGCAGCCTGCGCTTTCGAAACGTTAGGTACAACTGGTTCTGCACGTAAAATGCGCCCCACATTCGTGTAAAGCCCCCAAATCAGTGACAATGAGAATGTTTACATTCTCTTCGCAAAACGGCACGTGGTTTGCGTCAGCAGGCAATAATAGGCTATTTACTAGCATTTCATGTATTTCACAGCTAGATGTTTGGTAGGATTAACGACCATTCAGTTTATGAACGACCAGAGATATTCATGAAAACAAGATCTGTATTCTTGTTTGGGTTTAAAAATTCCACCCTGTGTTTTTCCTTCCTAGGTCCGCCCATTTCAGCTTTTTAAAGAGTGGCGCTCCCCCTAGTGAGAAATAGTTGTAGAACAGAAAAGAAAATTGCAAGCAGCACAAGCTTCAGATTTCTCACGGTTAGGTTTTTATTTTTCAAAGAACCCCATTTAATTTTACAAACAAATTGGCCCATTGGCAATTGGCAACACGATTTACTTACACTATAATAGAAATAGGTTTTTAATGCTACAAAAGTAAATATATGGACGTTTACATTTCGTTAGAAAAATTAAGTACCACTCAGTGTTTTTGCTATTAATGTAAAACTTTATTTGAATTTCAGACATAGCTCCAGTATTCATTTTAAACATCTATCTTTACTTCGTGATTCGCCATCCTTCCATGTAAATATAATTGTAAGAGACCAGACCACTCTGGAAAGTTCTGGAAATCCAAAAGTAATTCAAGCAAAACATCAGAAACAATAAAGAATATATAAATGGGGCACAAAAATAAAATAATGAAACAGTATGCAAAGAATACATCTTTGTGTGTCTAATAGAGAGCCCCTTAAGTTGTAGATTGAGAGTTAATATGTAGTTACCAAGAATATCACATTGATTGCAGGATAGTGGAAGGTGTTCAGATCTGTCTGAATTTAATCCAACCAATTGAAAAGCTTTCTGTAATTACAATACAAGAATCCTTAACCCCAATATTTACATTTCTCACACTAGAATTGATGATATTTTTGTCCATATGTTGCATCAAAAAAGCAGAGAGAGATTCAGACACACAATATTAACAAATAAAAAATAAAACACAAACCTATGAATATTGGAAAGACAACTGAGACAGATAATGCAAGACAAAATGCACAAATATGACACCAGATGCACAGTTTGACTATTTACAATTTGGCTGCAGCACAAAATAAGATTATCTCCTAGCATTGTGCAATAATGCATTCCTCAAAGGAAACATTGTACATCCACACATACCATCAAGTGACAAATACTAAGTGCAAGACCATCATTTTTCCCTGATGTATTGCCAACTGCCACCAGCACCTCAACCATACATGAAAAAACACATTCAATCCCTTACATGTAATTCACCTTTTAGTGAGATTTACATAGTGATAGTACAGTAATTTTTTTTTTTACCAAGAATAACATGCATTAATATACATGTTTTTGTTAACTTCACATGGCTAAACACATTTCCTTATTAATCTTCAGGCCACATGTAGGCGAGTATGTGGTTTAAGAAGGGGCAACTTGTTTAGACTATGCAAATCCTGATTTAAACACCTGGATTGACTGCCTAGGTTTGCTCTGTAAAGATATCTATCCTCATACTAGGACTCTGTAAAGGAGTGTACAAAGTCTTACAGCCTGGAATAAATGAGTTGTTAACACCCACTATAAAGTTTCCAATGATTTACAACAGCCCTGCGCAGACTTCTTCAAACTTTGAAGAAGCTACAGAGGTTAACTGATTCATGCCCTCTGAAGAAGGACACTTTGCTAAATGATGAGAAAAGAGAGGGAAAAAAATGGGTCACAGATATAATATTCCCCAAAGTCATTTGTATGACTGATGTTGGTCTGAAACCCAATAATAATCTGCATGTCAAAGCAATCTATGGGTAATGTTTTCCAATACTTTTTATATGTTTAAACATGTAACTTTGTCCAAGATTAAGTAGAGAATTTATCTATTTTTAGATCTGAAATATTTTTCAAATATTGAACCAAAGGTGCTGCCCAATTCTGCAAATTTCCTTCCACACCTCATTCCTCAGAAAACACATAGATTATTTAGGACCAAATCAACTAATTTTGTTAAGACAGACAAGATGATTAAGTCGTCATTATCTCAGATGATCAAAGGGGTCATGTGCATCACACTACATATGCGGCGAATATCACATAATATCGCACATTAATCCCATTAATAAATACACTGCTGTTAGTGTACATAAAAGCTAAATGACTCCAGATGACCATAAGATTTAACACATACAGCCACTACTTTCTATGAACATACTTTATCTTTTAACACACGCTTTGTGCGATGACAAGATCATTTTCTAAAGCCCCTTTCGTTATCATGCCACATTCAAAGACCATTTCTGCTCTTGGCTGTTATCAGTGAATTACAACATTCTCTGTTTACACCCAAAAGCTGCGATTACAATAATCTAATCAGCCTGATTGGAAACACTTGCTCAGGTCCTACCATGGAAGGTGAAGGCTGAGAACAGTAAAACAATCCAGTCGTAAGCAGCTGTTATTTGGTTCAAGTGAGCCATATTTAGAGAGTGAGAGATAGAAGAGCGGATGAAGGCTACACAGCGACCAGCCACTCTTTACCAAAATTGCTCTGACCATTTGTTCACTGACTTTTTTAAAAGAAATTCTCATAAAACATTCATTCATTTGTCATTATGAATGATAAAGAGGGCTGCCAATGTACATCTGGGGCCAATGGCTGTCAAGTATTATCTATATAGAAAACAATGCCTTTTAAAACAATCTTAAATCATTTTCAAATTATTTGACACTTTTAAAAGCATCTTTTGAACAGCATTTTATGAAGTCTTCAGGGTTTTGTTCATAATATCACTGATGTACAGGGTACACAGAATAAAGTGCATCATGCTCCACCAGGGCCTGAAGTACCGAGGGTTTATTTTATTCCTACTCTATGTGGGACACTGAAGAGGGTAACAGAGCTGGGTTGGTTAGACCTACTGAAGTGAAACGAAAAATGACAGCAAAACTCTACACCAAAATTAAACAAATAAAACCAAATAAATTGATAACCAGTCCTGATGAAGCTGGTCTGGCGGGGCTGGGGAGGTTTTGGAAGTTTGGTAAGAGGGTTTATTCAAAACCTATGGATGACGTTAGCCAGCCAGTTTACTTGTAACCAATGAGGACTTTCTCTGCGGAAGGTCTTGAGGAGTTGGAATGTGATCCCCGGTGACGATGTTCTTGTCTGGACCGGCTGCGGCAGGCAACTGTTTGTTCTTCATCTTTGCCTTGGCCATGTTGTAATCTCCTGAGTCAAAATACTTTTGCTGGAGACAAAAATGCATTGAAATTTTATGAAATAATAAATAGGTCTTGTTCGTTTTGGCTATGTTGCAAGCACCTGGAACTTCAATAATCTGTATGAATGAATGCCTTTAAAAACATGCTTTATTTTTTCAGTTGTTGAAATTTTTAAACTTACCCCTTTCTGCAGTCTCTTCATCAGGAAGTCAGAGCCACCTGGCTTTTGACCCAAGTTGGGATACTTTGCTTTCAATTTGGCCTCCTCTGTCCGCACTGGGTTTGAGTTTGTGTCCTGGGATTCCTGAAAAACATTTATTGCAATGTGTAGTTATTAGATATTAGTATAAATGATTTCATAGGAAAATTCTTATATGCACACTGCCGTTCAAAAGTTTGTGGTCGGTATGTTTTTTTAATGTTTCTGAAAGAAGTCTCTCATGCTCATCAAAGCTGTGTTTATTATACAGTATACATTGTTATTGTGAAATATTATTACAACTTAAAATAACTTTTCTGTTGCAATATATTTTAAAATGTAATCTATTGTTGTGATGTTAAAGCTGAATTTTCAGCAGCCATTACTCCAGTCTTCAGTGTCACATGATCCTTCAGAAATCATTCTAATATGTTGATTTGGTGTTCAAGAAACATTAATTATCATCAATTTTAAAAACAGTTGTGCTGCTTATTTTTGGTAAGAGATGATTTTTAATTAGTCTATGTAAATAATCTTCATAAAACACAGAAAAAGCAGTTTGCTTTCATTTAGTCTTACTACTATGACTATAAAGATGAAGAAGGAACAAACTAATAATCAACACTCAAACTAATAAATCTCACACCCACAATATAACAACACAACAATAAACCAAAACCCCTTTCATCATGTTATTGTTCCTCCTGTAATTCACAAAAGGTGCGGTCCTTAATCACATTTCAGGGCAAGGTACAGCAAGACTGTTTAGCTTGGCATTAAATTCCCAGGTGTTTTATCTGACTTCACTGTTCGATAGGGAAACTGAATTTTGGTTTCAATCAGAATGTCCGGGAATTCTGTCATTCAAGTTTAGATTATTTGTAAACATCATCACGTTTCTGTCTCGTTGTGGTGTAAGATAATTGTTTTGAACGGTAAAACAGCCAAATTGGTCTTCAGGTCTTGCATAGGACAGCAAAACACAAGATTACAGAAGGTTACAGAAAGACAAATATTTGAGGACCTGCATATTATTGAGGACCTCAGTTGTTTGGTTGCATTTTGAATCATCCTCTGTTTTGCCCTAAGCTGAGGAATCATGTGGGGGTGTATTTAGACTGAGGCCTGGATAATTGTAAACAACAAAAAGGAGCCTTTAGAGAAGGCTAATGATATAGAATGCAGTATAGATGTTTAAGCTTGCTACCATTATGGCTGCATGACTTGAGATAAAGACCATTTTTGCAAATGGCTAGACCGTGTGTCAACAAGGGGCAGATCTTTAATGCATGTTATGCTGGCTAAAATACATGCATTTGCATGCAATTGTAGCAGAAAGCAGACTGCAGAAAAACAGGTTTGTAAATCATGATGACACAGTAACTAACTCTACATGCTACACCCTATGAGTCTCTGTGAGTCACAAACAATTCATAAAACAGCATTTTAAAACACAAACGCAGAATCTAAACAGTTTCCTATGAGTTCATTCAACTCTACAAGGACCCAGGAGATAGCATTTTATTTTTTTTCCCAATGATATTGATCAAAAAGATTTTGATCAGGTCTAGGGGACAAAATAAGTAGTTTCTTCCAAAAGGTTAAAACTGCAGTTTAACATATTTTTTTTCCTCCACTGACAGCAATTTTCACACATAGTTTGGCATTAATAAACACAAAAGACCTGAAGAAGAAACATACTCTTCTAATTAAGTCAAATATGCTGATTCACTAGGATCTATAACAAGTAATTTATGAGCTGCTATATTCAGCACCACCTGGAAAAAACGCAAACAAGGCTATTATATTCATCTCAGTCAAAACTACTCTTAAAAACTGCAAATACTTGGGACTTATGATCGTGTCCTGAATCTCATTTTCTTACGGATACATGCCATTTCAGCACAAAATTTTAAATAAATACTGTATTTTCTATGAAGGCCTTCAGATTTTTAAATAAACTGAATAATGGCTCGTTCAAATAAATAAAGAGTAGAACCTGGTTATCATAGTTTGGCTTGACAACTTGACAACATTATGCAGAAACATGATAAATGGGCGCCCCAGTTATTTATTTCGTTCATACAACCCAACTGACAGTACCATGTTAAAGTAGGCGTGACAAAACCTAAAGTGACAGAATGAACCAATCAAACACTGTTATTTCGTGACGTCTGCGCTCCCTAACCAATCAAAAGGAGGCTCATGCTTGTGAAATGCTCGTCTATCGCCTTGTTCAACTCATGTAGGTGACAGCTCAGAAATCAAATTGCAAAGAGTCAGAGAGATTTCTGTGTTAAAGGTGTCAATGAGCAAGAAGCAAGCAGCCATTTTAGTATAACAGCACTTAGGCGTAATGACATTATAGTGGATGAAACTGACAGACACCACAAGAGACTGCAACGAGCGGGGCGCAGCCCGATTCTAATCCCACCTGAGTCTCTTCCATCTGCTCCGAATGCGTCTCCGTGTCCTGGTTATCTGATGACATGGCTGTTCGGCGTTTGCTGACCAATTAATCAACGTTTTTCAGTGTAAATTTTGCTATATATTAGTTCCCGATCTGATCCACCCACGGTGTTCAGTATCAAAATGGCGTTCGATGCAGTGACGTCATTTTGGAGGACGGTCACACAGCCGAAGAGCCAATAGGAATCTGGTTTGATGTTTGAGTGACAGGAGAATCAGCCCGTAGATCTCCAATAGTCGTATCAAAATAAGTAAGTGACCAATGGTAGGCTACAATGCCTTTGCGAGATCCCACAATAATAAACATTAAATAGGGCCATTGGAACTGTTAAATGGTATTAAAATCTACCTGGAGACGTTAAGAAAATTTTTCAATAAATGACAGGTTCAATATGGATCATGCCTGCGACAATACTGTTATATAGAAGAGAGATTTTTGAAAAAGTAATTATAAGGCCTAGGCCTAAGTAGACTTCATTTACAATTCATCAGTCATTCACCGACGTTAAATATGTGA
>JAFVLL020032094.1:0-15563 GCA_021397915.2 Tor tambroides | reverse complement strand
ACTCACCCATGCTTTGTTTTTGAGCAGCCAGTCCCGTTGTTCTGTCAGAAGATAGGAAGTGATCTCTTCACCCACCAAACTCACACACTTGCTAAGTCCTCTATCATTCTGATGCTTGCATACCATCGCCCCAAAAGTCAGCAGGCTGGCAATGCGACCCCAGCTTGTGATGCCATCGCTGAAGACCTCTGTTGCCACAGACTTGATGAAACTCACATCCTCTCCTTTCTGCTCCAGATTTAGCCGTGTAATCATACCTGAAAGATTGAAACGTTAAAGGCCACTGCTGACTCAAATGTAGCAATACGTGACATGAAGTAGCGCAACCTGCCAGGCCAGGTGTGTGTTGAGGGTGAGGCTGCCATAAGACTCTTTAACAATATTTGCCCTGTTCTTATCAACCCATAAACATTATGAAACAAAGCGTAATGGAAGCCGTAGAGCGCTACATGCTAAAAGGAAGCAAGTACTTGTGAAATTACCTTTGTAAACCAGTTCGTGCTTCACCTCAAGACTGTCCACGACCCGCTTCATCGTAGACAGAACCTGTTTTTTTCCACTTTTAGAATGAGGGAGTCCTGTAAAGCTTTTAAAAAAAATGTCAATAATCTCTCGCGTGTCCATTTCCAGGGTGGCGTAGACGGAGGTGTAATCATCTATTTCCTCGCAGTCCGTCTCAGGCGAGGATGGTACCGAGCCCTGGAGACCGTTCCCTGCGAACTGGTTCTGGGCTTTCAGTTCTGGCATTACCAGTGGCTTGCTATCAAACCTGCTCGAGCTGTTGTTGACGTTAAGAGCTGCTATTCCAATGCATGGCCAAAAGCCGTTGTCGTTTGAAACTTTACTCCCAGGGAACATTTTCGCTAATTCACAATAATGCTTTTAATCCAATTTATCAACGATGTATTTGGTAGGAAACGACGTCCTTCGAGATTGAAACTACATTCAAATCTAACGTTACTACATTTTACTTTTGCAAGGCGGAAGCGTTTGGAGAAGCTTCCACTGTTTTATATACATGCCTATTGCCTGCATGGGCGGGACTTTTTTTTCTGTTGACCAATCATTTGACGAAACACGTCCAGAACTCACTGCGCTTTCGAAACGTTTGGTACGGTTAGGTACATCTGGTTCTACACGTAAAATGCGCCCCACATTCGTGTAAAGCCCCCAAATCTGTCACAACGAGAATGTTTACATTCCCACCGGGTTTGCATCAGCAGAGGCAATAATAGGCTATTTAAAATCATTTCATGTCAAAATGTTTCACAGCTAGATGTTTGGGAGGATTAACGACAAATTCAGTTTATGAACGACCAGAGGTGTTCATGAAAACAAAATCTGTATTATGTTTGGGTTTAAAAATTCCACCCTATGGTTTTCTTTTCTTGGTCCGCCCATTTCAGCTTTTCAAAGAGAGGCGCTCCCTCTAGTGAGAGATAACGTTAGTTGTAGAACAGGAAAGCAAATTGCAAGCAGCCAAAGCTGCAGATTTCTCACGGATACGTTTTTGTTTTTCAAAGAGCCCCATTTAATTTTAAGATAGAAAAGGGCACATTGGCAACTAGTAGACACGATTTACTTGCACTATAATAGAAGTTTTTAATATCACAACAGTACACATATGGACGTTTTAGTTAGAAAAATTAAAAAGTACCACTCAGTGGTTTTGTTATTAATGTAAAACTTTATTTGAAGTTCAGACATAGCTCCAGTATTCATTTTAAACAGCTATCTTTACTGCGTGATTCGCCATCCTTCCATGTAAATATAATTGTAGGAGACCAGATGACTCTGGAAAGTTCTGGAAATCCACTTTCAAACACAAAGTAATTCAAGCAAAACATCTGAAACAATAAAGAATATGTAAATGGGCACAAAAATAAAATAATGAAACACTAAAAGCTCCATAAAGTATGCAAAGAATACATCTTTGTGTGTCTAATAGAGAGCGCCTTAAGTTGTAGATTTAGAGTTAATATGTAGTTACCATGAATATCACTTTGCAGTATAGTGGAAAGGTTTTCAGTGCAGATTTGTCCGAATTTAATCCAACCAATTAAAACGTTGTCTTTAATTACAATACAAGCATCCTTATTCCCAATATTTACATTTCTCACACTAGAATTGATGATATTCTTGTCAATATGTTGCATCAAAAAGCAGAGAGATTCAGACACACAATATTAACAAATAAAAGATAAAACACAAACTTGGTGTATATTGGAAAGACAACTGATACGGATAATGCAAGACAAAATGCACAAATATGACACCAGATGCACAGTTTGACTATTTACAATTTGGCTGCAGCACAAAATAAGATTATCTCCTAGCATTGTGCAATAATGCATTCCTCAAAGGAAACACTGTACATCCACACATACCATCAAGTGACAAAAACTAAGTGCAAGACCATCATATTTCCCTGATGTATTGCCAACTGCCACCACTACCTCCACCATACATGAAAAAAACATTCAATCCCTTAAATGTAATTCACCTTTTAGTGAGATTTACATCGTGATAGTACAGTAATTTTGTTTTTGCCAAGAATAACATATTAACTTCACATGGCTAAACACATTTTCTTTTAAATCTTCAGGCCACATGTAGGCGAGTATGTGGTTTTAGAAGGGGCAACTTGATTATGACTATGCAAATCCTGATTTAGACACCTGGATTGACTGCCTAGGTTGAGTCTAGACTTACTCTGAAAAGTATCTATCCTCATTCTAGGATTCTGTAAGGAGTGTACAAAGTCTTACAGCCTGGAACAAATGAGCTGTTAAGATCCACTACAAAGTTATCAATGATTTACAACAGCCCTGCACAGAGTTCTTCAGACTTTGAAGAAGCTACAGAGGTTAATCGATTCATGCCCTCTGAAGAAGGACACTTTGCTAAATGTGAAAATTGAGGAAACAAATGGGTTACAGGATATAATATTACCTAAAGTCATTTGTATAACGGATGTTGGTTTGAAACCCGATAATACGCTGCATGTCAAAGCAATCTATGGGTAATATTTTTCAATACTTTTTATATGTTTAAACATGTAGAGAATTTTACTGTTTAGATCTAAAATATTTTACAAATATTGAAACAAAGGTGCTGCTTAATTCTGCAAATTTCCTTCCGCATCTCATTCCTCAGAAAACACAAAGATATTTAGGATCAAATCGACTAATTTTGTTAAGATGGACAAGATGATTACGTCGTCATTATCTGAGATGATCAAAGGGGTCGTGCTTCACACTACATATGCGTCGAATATCACAAAATATCGCACATTAATCCCATTAATAAATACACTGCTGTTAGTGTACATAAAAGCTGAATGACTCCAGATGTCCTAATGATTTAACACATATAGCCACTACTTTCTATGAACATACTTTATCTTTTAACGCATGCTTTGTGCGATGACAAGATCATTTTCTTAAGCCCCTTTCGTTATCATGCCACATTCAAAGACCATTTCTGCTCTTGGCTATTATCAGTGAATTACAACATTCTCTGTTTACACCCAAAAGCTGCGATTACAATAATCTAATCAGCCTGATTGGAACCGCTTGCTCAGATCCTACCATGGAAGGTGAACGCTGAGAATAGTAAAACAATCCAGTCATAAGCAGCCGTTATTTGGTTCAACTGAGCCATATTTAGAGTGAGAGGTAGAAGAGTGGATGAAGGCTACACAGCTACCAGCCACTCTTTACCAAAATTGCTCTTACCATTTGTTCACTGACTTTTTCAAAGGAATTCTCATAAAACATTCATTCATTTGTCATTATGAATGATAAAGAGGGCTGCCAATGTACATCTGGGGCCAATGGCTGTCAAGTATTATCTATATAGAAAACAATGCCTTTTAAAACAATCTTAAATCATTTTCAAATTATTTGACACTTTTAAAAGCATCTTTTGAACAGCATTTTATGAAGGTTTTGTTCATAATATCACTGATGTACAGGGTACACAGAGTAAAGTGCATCATGCTCCACCGGGGCCTGAAGTATCGAGGGTTTAGTTTATTCCTACTCGCTGTGGGACACTGAAGAGGGTAACAGAGCTTGGTTGGTTAGACCTACTGAAGTGAAACAAAAATGACAGCAAAACTCTACACCCAAATGAAAACAAATAAAACCAAATAAATTGATACCCAGTCCTGATGAAGCTGGTCTGGCAGGGCTGGGGAGGTTTTGGAAGTTTGGTAAGAGGGTTTATTCAAAACCTATGGGTGACGTTAGCCTGCCAGTTTACTTGTAACCAATGAGGACTTTCTCTGCGGAAGGTCTTGAGGAGTTGGAATGTGATCCCCGGTGACGATGTTCTTGTCTGGACCGGCTGCGGCAGGCAATTGTTTGTTCTTCATCTTTGCCTTGGCCATGTTGTAATCTCCTGAGTCAAAATACTTTTGCTGGAGACAAAAAAAGCAATGAAATTTTATGAAATAATAAAAAGGTATTGTTTGTTTTGTCTATGTTGTAAGCACCTGGAACTTCAAAAATTTGTACGAATGGATGCCTTTAAAACATGCTTTTTTTCCAGTTGTTGAAATTTTAAAACTTACCCCTTTCTGCAGTCTCTTCATCAGGAAGTCAGAGCCACCTGGCTTTTGACCCAAGTTTGGATACTTTGCTTTCAATTTGGCCTCCTCTGTCCGCACTGGGTTTGAGTTTGTGTCCTGGGATTCCTGAAAAACATTTATTGTGATGTGTAGTTATTAGATATTAGTAAATGCTTTAAAAATTCTTAGTGTAAAGTTCTTATATGCACAGTGCTGTTCAAAAGTTTGGGGTTAGTATGTTCTTTTTAATGTTTCTGAAAGAAGTCTCTTATGCTCATTCAAAGCTGTATTTATTTGTTCAAAAATACAGTATACATTATTAATGTGAAATATTATTACAACTTAAAATAACACTTTTCTATTGCAATATTCTATTCGTGTGATGTTAAAGCTGAATTTTCAGCAGCCATTACTCCAGTCTCCAGTGTCACATGATCGTTCTAATATGTTGATTTGGTGCTCAATAAACATTAATTATCATCACTGTTAAAAACAGTTGTGCTGCTTATTTTCGTAGAAAAACCATGATACATTTTTGATACATTTCAGGATTCTTTGATGAATGGAAAGTTCAAAAGAACAGCATTTACTTGAAATAGATTTTTTGTAACAATGTAAAAGTGTTTACTGTCACTTGATTAGTTACTGAATCCTTGCCATTTAAAAGTATTTTTTAAAGAGGTATGAGATTATTTGTAATTAGTTTACGTAAACAATCTTTATTTGCTTTCATTTAGTCTTACTACCATGACTATAAAGAGGAAGAAGGAACAAACTAATAATCAACACTCAGCTAATAAATCTCCCACTCACAATATAACAACACAACAATAAAACAAAACCCCTTTCATCATGTTATTGTTCCTCCAGTAATTCCCAAAAGGTGTGGTCATTAATCACATTTCAGGGCAAGGTACAGCAGGACTGTTTAGCTTGACGTTAAATTCCCAGGTGTTTTCTGACTTCACTTTTGGATAGGGAAACTAAATTTTGGTTTCAATCTGAATGTCTGGAAATTCTGTCATTCGAGTTTAGACTATTTGTAAACATCTTCACATTTCTGTCTTGTTGTGGTGTAAGATGAGACAATTGTTTTGAACAGTAAAACAGCCAAACTGGTCTTCAGGTCTTACACTGGACAGCATAACATAAGATTACAGAAGGCTACAGAAAGACAAATATTTGAGGACCTCAGTTGTTTGGTTGCATTTCGAATCATCCTCCGTTTTGCCCTAAGCTGAGGAATCATGTGGGGGGGTGTTTAGACTGAGGCCTGGATAATTGTAAACAACAAAAAAGCAGCCTTTAGAGAAGACTAATGATATAGACTGCAGTATAGATGTTTAAACATGCTTCCATTATGACTGCATGACTTGCGATAAAGACCATTTTTCGCAAATGACTAGACCGTGTGTCAACAAGGAGCAGATATTTAATGCTTGTTATGCTGGCTAAAAGATACATAAATTTGCATGCAATTGTAGCAGAAAGCAGACTGCAGAAAAACAGGTTTGTAAATCATCTTGACACAGTAACTAATTCTACATGCTACACCCTATGAGTCTCTGTGAGTCAAAAACAATTCATAAAACAGCATTTTAAAACACAAAGGCAGGAATCTAAACAGTTTCCAATGAGTTTATTCAACTCTAAGGACCCAAGAGATAGCATTTTATTTTTGCCCCATGATAACTGATCAGGTTTTTGATCAGGTCTAGACAGCAAAAAAAGTATTTTTTCCTCCACTGATAGCAATTTCCACACACAGTTTGGCATTAATAAACACAAAAGACCTGAAGAAGAAACATACTCTTCTGACTAAGTCCAATATGCTGATTCACTAGGATCTATAACAAGTAATTTATGAGCTGCTATATTCAGCATCACCTGGAAAAAGCGCAAACAAGGCTATTATGTTCCCCTCAGTCAAAACTACTCTTAAAAACTGCAAGTACTTGGGACTTGTGGTCGTGTCCTGGACCTAATTTTCTCATGTATACATGCCATTTTAGCACAAATTGTCAATACTGTGTTTTCTATGAAGGTCTTAAATAAACTGAACGTGGCTTGCTCAAATAAATAAAGATTAGAACTTGTTATCATAGTTTGGCTTGACAACTTGACAACATTATGCGGAAACATGAAAAATGGGCGCCCCAGTTATTTTCGTTCATACAACCCAACTGACACCATCAGGTTAAAATAGGCGTGACAAAGTCTAAAGTGACAAAATGAACCAATCAAACACTGTTATTTCGTGACGTCTGAGCTCCCCGACCAATCAAAAGGAGGCTCATGCTTGTAAAATGCTCGTCTATCACCTTGTTCAACTCATGCAGGTGACAGCTCAGAAATCAAATTGCAAAGAGTCAGAGAGATTTCTGTGTGTTAAAGATGTCAATGAGCAAGAAGAAAGCAGCCATTTTAATATAACAGTATTTAGGCGTAATGACATTATAGTGGATGAAACTGACAGACACCACAAGAGACTGCACCGAGCGAGGCGCAGCCCGAGTCTAATCCCCACCTGAGTCTCGTCCATCTGCTCCGAATGCGTCTCCGTGTCCTGGTTATCTGATGACATGGCTGCTCGGCGTTTGCTGACCAATTAATCAACGTGTTTGAGTGTAAATTTCGCTATCTATTCGTGCCCGATCTGGTCCACCCACGGTGTTCAGTATCAAAATGGCGTTCGCTGCAGTGACGTCATTTTGGAGGATGGTCCCGCAGCGGAAGAGCCAATAGGAATCTGGATTGATGTTTGACAGACAGGAGAATCAGCCCGTAGATTTCCAACAGTCTCATCAAAATAGAAAAGTGACCAATGGTAGGCTACAATGCCTTTGCGAGCCCACACAATAATAAACATTATGGGGAAATTTAAACTGTTAAATGGTATTAAAATCTTCAGGAGACGTTGATAAAAATTCTCAATAAATGGCAGGTTTTTAATAGGGATCATGCCTGCGACAATACTGTTATATAGGAGAGACCTTTTAATTGCTATTTTTGAAATAGTAATTGTAAGGCTTAGGCCTACCTAAGTTGACTTCATTTAAAATTCATCAGTTATGCAGTGAAGTTTAAATAAGTAAAACTGCAATCCCCTACCCCAAATGTATTATATTTTCCCACTTTGTTCAAGGCTGGCATACCTGAGGTAAGAATGACATTTATATAGATCAGTGCATTTAGTAATTTTAACAATGCGCTGATGATAAAAAATACTGTATTTTTAAAAATGTTTTGTCTCCATTTCTAAGATTTTAGGGTTTTTTTTAATGCTTTCTTGTCACAAACAGTCAAACCTAATAACAATTTTTATGTCAATACACAAAAACAATTGACAAAATGTAAAATAAATAAATAAACGCTACCCAATGTGATGCTTTTATGTTCAAAATGGCATAATTTTATTTTTGTATTAACTTTTCATAAGCACATGTGTGATTGTGTATATGGTACTTACACATAATTAGACAAGAAATAAAAAGAGAAGTCATATTTTGTTGTTATCATATTTTGTTGTTATTCTGTTGTTATTTCCACACTGGACGGCTCTCTTCTTTTCGTCATGACGTCACGCAGGCGTTTATGGCGAGTCTCGCGTACTCGATCTGTGGATGGCGCGCGAGAGTGACTGACGGTTAAAAGTCGATTGAGACGGACCAACGTAATTATAGCTTATTAGTATATTTGCCATTATTTTACAGTTTAACCGTCCGTTTTTACTGTCAACTTTATCTGGTAAGAGAAGTATATTCTTTACATATTTATGTGCTTTTGGGTGACTGAAAATCTGCCACATTTGTTCAATACCAAAGGCAGTAATGTTAACGTTAACTGAAAATCGCTCATTATATTTGCTGATACTAATTTTAGGGTTTTGTTACAGTCATCATGGCTTGTGAACAGAAACTGCGCCCTGTTCAGGTAAAGATTTGTTTGTTTGTTTTTTCACATTTAGCACAATACCATGTAGTGTGTGACGCTAATTTACCTTTAGTTGTCCAGGCTTTTGCTAGCCTTTCCATTAAGCTGTACATTTAGCAGTATGTTTCTTACTGAATGTGCTTTTAAATGTATTTTTCAGAGCTGTCAGATGCTGCCTGATGTGGTGTCCACCGAACAACAGTCACTGGTGCTTGTGAAGAAACTTTTAGCCATTGCTGTCTCAAGCATCACTTACCTCAGAGGTCTTTTCCCAGAAAAGGCCTATGGACACAAATATGTTGGAGGTAAAACTGATACATCAGAGTGGTACAGGTAACAGAAATCCTGATCAACTTCATTTTTTTTCTTTCTTTTCACAGAACTGAAAGTTCTAATACTGCGAGAGCATAGCTGTCCTGGTGCTCAGCAGATTGTGCAGTGGTAATATTTCCTTAATAAAGTACATGTACATCATTTAGAAGTATAATATGCTGTTTGGAGAGTATCTTACCTCTACTATTTCAGGTTGCAGGGATGTTTTGATGCACTTCAAAAAAGATACGTAAGTCTGTGCTTTTCCCCTCTTCTGTATTTTTGTAGATTTTTATTATGCGTAATAACTAGTTTAGTAACCAGATATATACTGGTCATCACTCTCAGTAACCTTTTGACCTTTTGCATCTGCTTTACTTTTATCAGCTGCGCATGGTTCTTCTATCAGTGAGTATTAACTAATGGATTTGAAAACAAACAGTAATCAATTTAAAACTACACTTTGCATGCAGAAGTATAATAGTTTATATGCTGTATTTTATAATAATATTTTTTTTAATGAAAATGTTACTTTTTTACTTGTAGATTTACTGTGATCCAGACAATCCACAGGTGATCAGACACCATACTTGAATGTTACTTACCATTTGAATATAATACAATAATAATGAAATCAGTGCATGATGACCTTGTTTATTTAAGACTTTGAATTTCCATTTTTACTTTTCCATTTTTGCTTTTGTTGTAGAAAGTGACCGAATGCTACCAGTTTAAAATCAAGTACACAGAGAACGGACCTCAGATGGACTTTGAGAGGTGGCCTATCTGTCTGAGCAGTTATCAAAACTAGTTTATGGATTACAACCACTAACTTACTATGTTCAGCCCAAAATACATAACTTGTTTTTGTATAGAATGTCCTAATAACATTTTTACAGCATTATTATTTACTACCATGTATTTGCATATTGACTACATTAATGTTGCACTTTTGAAAATAAATGTCTGTGTTTCCAGCAAAAATGGGCAGAGTGAGAGTAAAATCGCTTGTGACAACACCCAGAAGTCCAGTATGCTGCTGGTGCGCAAACTTTACGTGCTGATGCAACATCTCGGCCCGCTGCCTGACAACATCTGCCTCAACATGAAACTCTTCTACTATGATGAGGGTAAATTTACGCTTGCTATGTGACACAGACAATTTCATTTTTTGTTTTTTTTCTAGTATGTGATTATTTAAGTTATTGTGGTTCACTCAATATTTATTAGAGTTATTTAAACGCATTTGATACATTGCAGATCTTCACATACATACAGATCAGAGATGCACAAACAAGGGCCTGTGGCTCAAATTTTGTGTATGATGACCTTTAATTTGACCTGCCATATCATATCGCAAGAGGAGGAAAAAATTCCCTTGAAACATATTTTTATTTCTAATTTATCTTTTTAACATTTTTCATTTTTACATTCCAATATAGAGAATATAAGTTAATTTGATTAAATAAAATGAATATAACACAGTTGGATATGATGCAGTATTTACTTTTGTACAACAACCTTCCATATAAATGGGTTTTCAGCTTTTCATCGCAAAATGTTTGGTGACCTCTGCTCTGGAATCAATACTGTGTTATTCAGTGTGTATTTGTGTTTCAGTGACCCCTCAGGAGTATCAGCCACCTGGCTTCAAGGATGATGACAACGAGACGCTGTTGTTCGAGAGGGAACCAGTAAATCTGACCATGGGAGAGGTGGTCACACCTTTTCATAGCCTCAGAATGAATGTCACCACTGAGCAAAAGAGACTTGAGACGGTGAGATAAAGAAGCTAGACATCTACTGATCTGTCTGGAAGAAAATATAAAATCAATGATGTAAAGCAGTGATAAATGTCTTTCATGTGCGTGAACAGTTTGATGAGGAGGAGGTAGTATGTGTGAGTACAAAATGGTCTTTGAACATGTTTGAGGATGGAGTGATGTCTGAGACCTCAGTTCAGCAGGTGGGGTCTTTTTAATAATTAGGAGATATTTTCTCATTTCCTTTTCTGCCTTACCTTTACAAAATGTGAGGATGAATCTCAAAAGATGGATGTTTTTGCTTGCAGGAGTGTATAACAAAGGAGAATGTCATCACTGATGCAGGCATTGAATACTCAGGTGAATATTAGACTCTGCTTTGCCAGTTTAATGAGATCAGCATGAATCTAAATGAAGGAAAATGCAATCAACTCCCAGCAACTGTTGCTCACGGTCTATCACATTTACAGAAACTCAGGAAAACTCACAACAGGGTCACAGAAGTAGCAAGGAGGATCTAAACCTAACAAATGCAAAGGTAGCGCTACGCAATTCGCCACACACACAAGTAAATTACCAGTCTGCTGTAATGGCCTGTGAATGAGAGGAAGTTGTTTTAAATTATGTGATGCATATTTTAGATGGACAGTCTGGTAAAGAAAACTGCTGACCTTAAGGTGGATGCAAGGAAGACCAGGAGCGGACGCATCTTTGACCCTCAGGTAGGAAATACACTACCCATGGCCCATATCTGTATCTTGTCATGTTGGTTGGATTTTTATCACATCTTTTGCCAGTATAATCACTGGAATTTTCTGAACAGTTTTAAAATACAAAATCTGATGTCATTCTGATGACTCTATCATGCAATCCGAGCCAGGAAAAATGTAAAGTAAACAAATGAATCACATATAAACAGGCTTTTCAAGTGTTCTTGTTCTGATTAACTGTAATTTACCACAACTAAACACTTCCTCTGCCTCTCCAGATCTCTCAGTTAGAGTTCCCGCTAAGCCAAGATCCCCAGCCATCAGCCCCGAAGAGGCGCAAAGTCAGTGTACCTAAAGAACATTGACTTGTACACTCACAGTATTTCTAATACAGTCACACAGCAACATACTGACACATGCTGTTTATTTGGCTTTTTTTAGATTAATTTAGTTGCAGAAATGCATTGTTAACATGTTGTATGGTTCAAGGGAATGTGATAACATGAGGAGTGCACAAATGAATTTTGTATTTTGTTATTTATGTTAGTTTTCTATCACATAAATTTGAAATAGTCATATTTTGCTTTCAGTGCCAGGAAATGTTAGTAGATTTGCAAGATTTAGTCTCTACAGCTACAGTATGGTGTACAGATGTAATGAGTCCACTAGATGGCAGCATGCACTGTGCCTGATTTTTTGTATTACAACAGTGATTCCAATAAAATAACATGCAGTTTTCTGTAGTAAAGCAGACAGTTTTATGGATGTACTTGAACCTGAGTGATATCATTTTATGAATAATGAGTTTTAGAGTTTATGTCTAGAGAAGTACAGATATTAGACTACAAATATTTGAACAGAAAACAAGATTTGGCTTTGTTTTCTGATGCTGATCTATACAGCTAAGCAACATAGTATTTTCCAGTGCAGTTGGTGATGTCGGTGAGTTGTTTAACCATATATAAAAAATAATCTACAAAAACATTAGCAGCAAATGTAGGCTGTAAAGTCAAAGCCTGGATCTTTCTGTATATTTGCACCTGCTGACAGTCAGTTGTCAACGATCAACTGTTTAAAATAGGAGAGTTTTATTATTACTTGTAAATATCTTTTTATTTTTAAAAATCTTACATCTACTTGAAAAAAATACATAGCAATGGGTTGTTTTGCAACCATTTTCTAGAATTCCATTGTAACAATAGTACGTGGTAGTCCCTGTTTACAGCAGCATTCACTTTATCTAGTTCCAAAATATTTGTTGGCTCATTGCCTGAGTGTTCTAAGAAGTTGGCTAGAGACAAAAGCATCTAAAAAAAAACAAAAAACAATTCCAGATATGCAGTTTCAGGCTCGGCTGTAAAACACTGTGTTTGGGACTTGATTTGTCACTGATAAGAATCCACAGAAGCCCCTTTGCCCATTCACACAAGAGCTATTGGTATTGACACCAGTTTCGACCATTTAGCATCTTCTCCGCCTAGTTTACAGCAGCTGCTAGTAGTCATGTTTTAACTCACATTGATGACGCAAACATATCTCAGTTTGGACCTGAAAGTACAATGCAAAAAGAGACCTGCGGGGGGAGGGGGAAGGTAGTGGAGTGGAGTTTGGACCAAGCTATCGAACCAAGTTAGCTGCTGTCAGGCTGTGTATCTATGTGTGGGGGGGTGATATCACCCCTCAGGGCTTCGGGGGTGGGGGGGGGGGGCTTCGGACATTTAGCAGGGGACTGTGATCCCCTGACCTTGCCAGAAGGGTAAATGTTTTGCTGCTGATTAGCAATTCCTCAGCTTAGCAGCTTGGCTAAACTTTTAGTGCAATTTAATTTTTTTGCTGTTGTAAAGGCGGCCAGCAAAAATGCTTAAGTTTTCATTGTAATAAAAATACAGAAGATAGTTTCAGTTTGATTCAACTTAATACACACAGCATGTAGTCGGTGATAGTGTATTGTTTTCCCTTTGTTCATTCTCTAATCTAAAGTGTTTAAAACAGTCTCATTTAAATAACAAGACTGTCCAAATTTTTTAGACCACACTCTCCCAGAAAAAAGGTACAATGCTGTAGCTGGGTCTGTACCCTAAGGTACATCTTTGTACCTTATTTACCCCTAAATAGTAAATATTAGTACTTTAAAAGTTCATAGTAGTATGTGTACATATTAGTACCTTAAAATTGCACCTTTATCTCTGACCAAACAAAAAAGCATAGGATCTTTTCGAGTGGCTTCCATTTTTACCGTATTGATTAGTATCCAAAACATGAAATAAAATGTGTCACGATCAAGCTGAATTCATGCTTGGCATCTCTCAACATGACAGAGTGTTTTACACGTGTGTTCCCTCTGAAATAGCAGTACCGTACACTTGACCTTGGGCTGGATGTATGTGCCTGTGAGCTGCGGACCATCACTCCTGTCAATGGAGTGTGTGTCTGACCTTGGGCTGTAGTTACAGACTTGGCACTGACTAATTTCAGCGCTGGACTTCATATCGACACTGCAATCACTAATATGTTGGATGATAAATAACTATTGACTGTGAAGTGAATGGAGCTCCTGGACAGGACAGAGTGACTAACGTGGACCTCGAATTGAATACAGAAACTGGCCATCCATAGATCCAGGACCAGTGCTATCTGTCTTACATTTGACTAGAAACAGCATTTAAAAAACAAAACTGAGTTTGGGTCAGTACTTATTTTTCACCTTTTTTTGTTATGAAGGACAATTTTTTTTGTTTAATCTGTAGTCTAGATGTTTAGGTAGATAATCAATAACCTTGTTACAAAAACTAAAAAATTATTTTAATCATTTATATGTTGATCATTTAATAATAGTAATTTAATAAATTATTTAAAATAATATTACGAAAATAAAAATTCTGTCATTTATTCAAACTCATGTTGGCTTTCTTTCAAACATCATTAGATCCCATTGACCTTCATTGTATGGACAAATAACAGACATTTTTTAAAAATATCTTCTTTTGTGTCCACAGAAGAAAGAAAGTCATACAGGTTTGGATCGACCTGAGGGTGAGTAAATACTAGAATTTTCATTTTTGGACGAACTCTCTCTTTAAATGTTAAAAGTGGTTATGTAAACATTTGGCACCTAAATTTATACTGTTTACCCAAATGTGATCAACATCGACTGTGATTAATCTGAACGCTTTGAAAACAAAGCAAACCCAATGAGAAACCGCTCTTTAAACGTAATGTAGGCGAGCAAAATCTTATATCGGTGAGCCAAGAATTTGAAAACAAAAAAATTCAAGGCACAGCGTCTGACAAATCTCAAGAATCCCGAATTACGAATCAAGACACAGCTCGTATTAGGATGCAGTGTGCATGTCTGCTCCATAAAGTTTTGAAGTGTGCTGCCAAGTTCACTGCAGGCTCTCACTCTCACAACATATGCAGAGCGCTTGAGGCAGAGAAAACTTTCCCTCCATCACTCCTCTCTCCCACATGCCCGGCCCCACCGCGCTTGACTTCTGCCCCGGTAGCCGCTGTGCCTCTCCAAGTGGATGGGTTTTCGTCTCGCAGAGATGCGAGGGCAGCCACTCCGCTCCCCCTCACACTCCGTCCCTGCGGAGCACGGATTTACATTTGTACCGCTGCACAGAGCTCAGTACTGCAGGCGAGCAGCCAAATCCATGCAGCACTGAAACACAAAAACAGCTTGAGCGACTTCAGTCGAGTCTCTAGAGATTAAGGACTCCTCAGCCTGGCATGATGGAAGTTTATGCATGTAAAAAAAAAAAAATTATCAGTGAACAACGTTCTTAGGAAACATGTGGAGACGGTTTTGCTTTAACGCACATAGTACTAATGGTTTTAATGTAGATTATGCAAAAGCTTTTTTTTTTTTCAAATTTAACGATAGTTTTAGTATGCTCTATTAGTCTATATAATTAATAATATAAAACTAATTATATACGTTCACTCAAGAAGTCAAACCTCTCAGTAATTCTTCTTAAACTCACACTACGGTGTTGCTGGGGAGGACAGAGGCAAAAAGAAAGATGTAACCGACATCTCAATCATTTGAGTAATTTTTCTGAGCAGTGGCCATAAGCAAGGAAAGGGCCTTTGTCCTAGACCGGCTTTCATTTCTAGCACTGCAGGAATTGTGATGGCTGTGCCTCGGGGCAACAGAGGCACCTTAAGGAGCCCCACCTTTAAATCCAGTGCTCTGTGACTCCAACCGTGACCCCTAGCTGGAGGGATCCCTCAGGCCAGATTTAAACGAGCTCCCGCAGGTCCTTCTCC